>JAKZJZ010001159.1:0-30863 GCA_022702705.1 Papilionanthe hookeriana x Papilionanthe teres
AAATTGTTCCGGACTACTCCCCATACACGAGCACTTGATCCCCACTCGAAATCCCCCCGCCATTTCTTCTCTGTGAGCTCGATTTCGAGTTGAAATCCAGCCCAAAACCAGGACACTTCTCCACGGTGGATCAATCCTCAAATTGATTGGTCCTACACCTTCACCGAGACCAAGAGAAGGTGTCCACCAGCAAAAGCCCCATCTCCGGAGCCACCCGGTTGTTCCGGACTCCAAAGGTTGTGATCGGCCTTGGTGGAAATCACACCTAGGCGATTCACCACATCCCCGAGGCTTCATCCCTAGCCTCCTGCAGCTCCAACGAACGTGCCGAGCATCTCTGATCGAGGCTTCACCTCTCACAGCTAAGGTATGGATCAATTCTTCATCCCGAGCTTCTAAACATTCTCCATTTCAAATGAGTCAATTTCAATAAACATTAGCCGTATAGATGTGTTCGTCTCTTCAAGACGAATCCATAGAGTATAAGAACATGAAAATCCATTGAGTATCGAGTGAGATATTAGGGATTTAGTGTGGACGGCTCTCGGGTGAGGACACTTGGGGACGATGAACGGATGCCGTCCATTTAATACACGCGCGGACGGACGGCCAGGATCGCGTCGGATCGGAAGACGGAGCGATACAGCGGGTCCCGGGAGCGCTGACGCGGATGGCGGCGTCGAATGGGATCGTGACGCGTGTGCCTTCGGAGATGTTAAGGATGACGCGGTGCCGCGTGGATAAGTAGAAAATTAGGGGTATTTTCTATTTATTTAATTCCCTAAACTTCAAAAATCCATAACTTTGTTTAAGAAAATCATAAAAATAAAATAAAAATACCCTCTTGCTCAGTGAACAGAGGAGAATAATGTGGAAAAGAAATCATTTAATTTCATCAAGTATTTTATTTTTTATAATTTATTTACTCTCTGCATACATTTAATTCTCCATGCATGTATACAATTCACCATGGCATGAGACCATAGGGCTTTGAAGCCTCCGAATTTGGGAACATTCCCCGAATTTTCCAAAGTCGAGGCCATCCCTATGAAGAGTTATTGATTTTTCAAATTCATGTCACTCGTTTTGAGTATTTTAATTCCAATAAATAGCATGTTGTGAAATAAATTCTAGGAAAATTTGGTGATGTTTCTTATGACCGAGAGAACCCTAGGAAAAATAGGTTTTGAGTTAGTTCATTTTAGACAACCCTAATTGGCTTAAACACTCAAAATAGGTCTCTAATTAATTAGAGTTAACCATAGATCAAATTGACTTGAAATCAATTCTCCACTCGACCTTTAGGATCAGAGGAACCGACCATAAAAGTTTGAAGTCAATTGGACTTGGTTAGCCTCTATTAATTGGGTTGATTAAGCCATTTAGTCATTTTAAACTTTAAAAATTCATAACTTTCAAAATACCTTTCAAAAATTCACCAAATTGGTTTTAGAGCCTCTCTGATATCAGGGGAATTTAAGAAAATTAAAATTTCAATTTTCTAAAAAAGTTGATTTTTAATATTATTTTAATATTTTTAATAATTAAAAAATAATAAAAATCACAAAAATAATAAAATTCACCAAAATGTCACATTTTGAATTTTAATCACTTAGGAACAAACCCCATATTTTTCTTAGGCCTATTTGGTGAGATATTAATTTTTAAAGTTCTAGGGTAATTTTAAAATTAAAAAAAATGTATTTTCTAGCATTTTCACTAAAATAATTGTAATAAATCATAGAAAAATCGGAAAATTGCAAAATTTGCTTCTCTGGTTTCCTTGATATCAGAGAGATTTTTGAAAAACATAAAATTCATTTTTAAACATTTATTTTATTTTTAAATTAATTAATACTCCAGAACTTAAAATAATTCTAATAAATAAAATATAATTTAAAAAATCACAAAATTTGGTCCAAGTGATCCCCTGGTCATTAGGAATGTCCCCTAATTTTCTTAAGGATAGAAACTTTTCCTTGGTCATGTTATTAAATTTTCCTTGGAAATCTCTATTTTCTACCAAAAATAATTATATAAATAAATTAAATACAGAAAAATCACATTTTCTCCTCTAATGTCTTTATTGACATATGAGTGAAGTCACATAAAAATTTCAAGTTCATTTGAGCTCAATTTAGTGAGTTATGAAATTATTAAGCTTAAAGGGTAAAGTGGTAATTAAATTTCTTTTAATCCTTAATTAAAACTTTAGGTTTAATAAAAATTAACAAGTAAAATATTTGATCCTAATCTGATTTGGATGATTGAAATTTAATAATTGAAGGGTAGAAACCCATTAAGCAATTTAAAATGATTAAACTTTAATTAAATAATTGATTAAATTTGGAAGAATAATAAAATTGGAATTATTAAAGTAGGGATATTATTAGGAAGAGATTCATTCTTTAATTTAAAAATCCCTAAACTAATCATTTCATTAATGTTTAATTCCTAATTAAAATGATAATTCAAATTTAAAATATTAAAAGACTTAATCATTAAACTAAAATTAAATAATTGAACTCTTTAATTAAAATCAAAATGAATAAAATTAAATTAAAAAATTAAATTAAATTAAATTAAATCAAATTAAAAATTAAATTAAAAAATTAAATCAAATTAAAAATTAAATTAAAAAATTAAATTAAATTAAGAATTAAATTAAATTAAATTAAATTAAAAAATTAAATTAAATTAAATAAAATAAATTAAATTAAATTAAATTAAATCAAATTAAATTGAAAATTAAATTAAATCAAATTAATTTAATGTAACATCGAAATCAAATTAAATTGAATTAAATTGAATTAAATTAAATTAAATTAAATTAAATTGAATTAAGTTGAATTAAATAACATCACCTAAGACATAAAGAAATAAATCTAAAATAACTTGAACAACTATTCCAAACTTAAATCATTAATTTGAACATAAATTTGAATCACAAATCATTAAATATCATTTTGCCCTTAGGAGCTTTTACTTATTGTAACTCCTAAATGGAGTATTAAATGAAATGTTACTTCACTTATAGGACATTCAAATATCCTAGTTCACTGAGCAAGTTAACAAAACTTGAAAACCTCGGACGATTGATTCATTTACATAATTAAATTCTCTTGGACTTAAAACAATCCTAGAAATATTGAAAAGATGTTTAGGATTCTTCTTAAGCACTTCCTCAATATGATAGGATATTTATAAGAACAATTGAACTTAATTGTTCTTTGATGAAGAAAATCGTCTTCAAATCAAAAACACAAGGAACCTAGACGTCATAGGAAATGACTAGCTATAGGATTAGGAATTTGGTAGAAAACCATAACCCTTACCTTAGCTTTACCTAGGAACTTGCTTAAATATTCTAACTGTGTTTTAAGTGCAACTTGGGATGACGGGAAGACCCTCCGGGTACGCTTTTATTTTATTGCGATTTACTTTACGGCAATTTATTTAATCGCATCGCACTTACTTTTCTTGCATGATAAACAACGAGTTGCATGAAAACCTACACCTTTAGGACGAAAACCAAAACTGAAACCCATAACTAAATTAAAAGACACTACAAGATAAAATTCACCTCCACAACATTTCAAAATATAAGACAACTCAAAATGTAATCACAAACGTAACAACAAAACTACAACTACAACTAAATTAAAACGTCTTGTTGGATGATCGGGAATACCTCGGATGATGTAACCTACGTGTTGCTAACGGGATTTCCACGGTCTAAATGAAAGTGTGGAACTCATTCGATTGAGTTTAGCAAATTCATCTGGACTAAGTGAATCCGATAAAAATAATGATGCCGGAAGGATGGAACCGTGGGATCTTAACCGGTGTTGTTATAATCAACTTTAAGATTTGTTTTAATTAAAACACAAAGAACACTCGGAAATTAAGACTTTCTTTAAACCAAACACTTCTCTCATCTCCTGATTTATGATTTCTAAAACTAAACCTCTGCAACAACAAGGAGCTCGGAGCATGGTGGGCAGCACGGCCATCGTCGTCAGCAAAACTTGAACCCACTTCAGCAAAACTTTCCTAGAATTAAACAACAAAGCCATAGGACTTCGAGGTAGTTTCGTCTAGTGCAACATAAATCCTCAACTCTTCGTTAGGCATTTGCATTGCAAATTAAGCCCTAACCGGTCTTAGGATTCCGAGGTAGTCGTCCGATACGACATAAACCCTCATATCTTCTAGGCTATTTGTATGATTCTATCATATAAATATAAGCCCTAATTAATTAAAATTGGCAGGATCAAAATACTAAATAAACATTAGGACCTTCCTAAATTCAAGCCAAACAATAGGATAGTCGGGAGATTATCGAAGTTCACTTTGAATCCGTAATTTCTCCTACTTTTCTTCCTTTGAATTCCCAAAATAAAATGTTCCAAACTTTGATCCATTCCCTATTGAGATTCAAAAATTCAATTCTTTGAAAACTTAAACTTTGAAATTCTTGAGAGCAGAATTATTGATTATTATCGAGAGTTTTCTTAGGTGATTCCCGTCACTTAAGATGTAATTAACTATAGGGGCTTGCCCTTATAGGGAATTTTAAAGAACCTGAGTAATATAAACCCTCGTTTAATGTTTTCATATTAAGCGGGGAATTTGTCGGCTTATAAAATTGGTTCGCGGACCAAACGGATGTCACAAATCTTCTAGTTTATTTAACCGAGCCCCATCATCGAGCGAGTGTGTCTATCCTTAGGGATAGATACACGGTTTGTGATGCGGTGCTCGTTTATATAAACTATTTGGGATGTGAGATCGGTTTGATTTCATATCTTAAAATCTTCAAAATTTAAAATTATTTTCAAAATCAAATATTACTTTCTAAATTGTATCTATATTTAAATTTAAAATTCGCCGACAATTTCCGTAGGCGACCTCCCTTTTCAAAATACAACACATAACCTAAAAATATGCCGACAACTTCTGGCGACTCCGCTGGGGAAAGTTCCTCTCTCCATTCTAATCAGACAATTCTGCTTTCAAAAATCAGTAGTGCATCCATGTCCCTTATGGATCAAACTACCCTTCTTTCCGATTGGGATACTATGTTCATTTCTACCTTGAACAAGTATAACCAACATTCTCTCGGATTTAGGAGCCATCGTTTAGACACCCCTAAACAGAGAGGTTCCGAGATCCTTTTACCTCATTTCTGAGGTGGGGTGGACCCCCAATGGGTGTTAGTTTAGGAGTGATCCTTCGAGTCGAGAAGTCTTGCTTAAGACTCTCTTTTCCTTTCCAACTCCGATTCAGATTCCTTACCTTCTCTACACCTTTGAACACTCCGTTCTAAATGAACAAACCCTCTAATAAGTGATCCTTTTAATAAGTGATTCCTTCTTATAAATACATGAACAAGAATGAGTTCGGACTCTTTTCAATTCCTTTCTTTTCGTCCTAAAGAAAAGAAGCATAACTGGGACCGACAAACCGAATCTACCTCCGTAAATGGAAGCCCCGAAACCGATTTTCTCTTTTACCAATGGACTGGACCTCGGCGTGCTATAAGGATGAGTCGCCCGACAATGGAATCATCCGATTTGGACAAGGATTTGAAAACACGAACGTCAAGATCACCGACGTCTCCCTCTTTGCACTGATGAACAAGGTATCTGAAGCTGAGGAGCCGCTGCTTGAGTTCAACCTTAGGTCGACCCAAGAATTCCCTCCTCTGCAAAGGATCCCGACTAAGAGGAATACTGCTGTCCGCAGGAGGACCGTTATCTCTACCCCCACTGGTCTAGTTGTTTCTGCACCTACCCCGACTTTTGCCAAATCAAAGGGGAAAGAAATCCAGAATTATGATGGACCTGTTACCGTGGAGGGTACGGATCTTCTCGTAAAACCTTCGTTTTCAAAATCGGGTCCGAGTTCAAAGATTTCGTCACCGACAAGGACCCAAAGAAGAAACGAAGTATAAGGATCGCTAGAGAAGCCAAAGTCGCTGAAATTGCTTTCCTAGAGGAAATTCCGAACCGGCGTAATATACACCGCCGCCTGAATACATACCACTCTTGGGAGGAAGCGGGTTTCATCCCCTCTCCGCCGCAGAAGATGAAGAAAATATTCGCAAGATTGTCGCCACATTACCACGACCCGCATATTACAACGATAGCCGCAAGAAAAGAACTAGAACTACGCCGTTTGCTCGACCGCAAACTTTGGTAGAAAAGTTAGCAAAGAAAGAAAACCGCCCCGTATCGAAATTCTACGAAGGATAGGGCGGGTGCCGATCAAATCCCGTCTTGGGCCCCGAGTAGAACCCGCCATCATGACGGAAAAGCCAAGTAAAAGAATGAAGGCTAGTCCGCCCGTTGTCGTCTCGGGATTACAAATTAATGAGGATACCACCTTCCAAAGCATTTGGCCGACGGACCATGCCGGTCCTAGACCTTCTGTCGCTAGAAGGATGGTATGGCGTCCCACTACCGGGGCGGTTGAGATTGAAACGAAGAAGCCCGAGAAAGAAAGTCTCGCCGGGAGACTTGAATCCGAAGAAAGTGCTACCGCGATGAAGGGGACTCGTGAGAAGGGGACCCGGCAGCCTATCGCACGACAACCACGAAGACACACGAAAGCCCCGCTAGAAGATGCCATGGAAAAGTTGAGAACCGATATCCGACGATTGGCAAAAGAAAGAGAAGAAAAGTTCGGAGACGAGATTGATTCATCGAAATTCATGGACGACGAATACGCGAAATCAACATGGTTGAGACACGAGCTTCGAGCAGCCTTCGCAAGGTGCTCCCACGGCGCAGAAGAGAGGAGCCGGAACCGATGAGAAGGCGGCTTCGGGAAAAGACGACACGATCGCTCAAATGGCGAAAAGGATGGAAGAGATGGCCGTAGCTCCGGCCACTCTCCGGAGTCGAAGTACAACCACAAGGGAGACACCCCGGAAGTCATTCACATTGTAGACGGAGGAAAGGAGATTACATCCGTCAACGGGGATGATC
Source organism: Papilionanthe hookeriana x Papilionanthe teres (assembly GCA_022702705.1). Classification (NCBI taxonomy): domain Eukaryota; kingdom Viridiplantae; phylum Streptophyta; class Magnoliopsida; order Asparagales; family Orchidaceae; genus Papilionanthe; species Papilionanthe hookeriana x Papilionanthe teres. Next base: position 6,993 of record JAKZJZ010001159.1, read on the forward strand.
AATTAAAGAAGGATGCAACACAAAGTATGATTCCTGAAAAGGATATCAAGAACTTGGTGGAACAGCAGGTGCGAGAAGCCTTAGCACAATCAAAGAGCGGGACATCCATTCGGACGGGTAGACCTTACCCGGAAGAATTCGACGCTGTCCAATACCCGAAAGGCTTCATACCACCTCTGTTCAAGACCTTCGACGGAACCGGGAACCCCCGACGGCATGTGGCACACTTTCGTGCCGGTTGTTGCAATGCCGGCGGGAGCGATGCATTACTCTTCCGACGGTTCGTCGGCGATCCGTCGAGAATCGCCTTCGACCGGTATGCGTGATTACCAAATGGTTCGGTGAAGACGTTCTCGGAGCTAGAGAACCTCTTCATCAAGCGATTCGCCGGAGCTCGAGCACCACATCACTATAGGTGATTTAGTGGTAGAGAAACAAAAGCCGAATGAAACTTTGGTGGATTACATACTTCGATGGAGGAACTTAAGCATGAAGTGTGAACCACAACTCGCAAGAACAAGCACGCGATCGGCATTTTACTAAAAAGCATCCATGGCCCGATAGCACTTCTCCTCAAGGGATTTACTATTAAGACTTTCGAGAAGTTGTTAAGCAAGGCCGGAAGCTTGCAAGAGGAGGCAAAGCAATTAAGTTTCACCGATAAAACGGATAAACAAAAGCCCATAAAGACTTTTGAAAAGAAATCCGGGATCGTTGCAGCGAGTTGACAAAGGCAAGCAACCGATGCAAATACCACCGAACGGCCGCAGCAACCACAACGAATTACCGACAACCCGGCCCAGCTATCGGTCATCTCCGCAAGTATGAACAACCGCCTCGTCCGCAACGTACGTTAAGAGAGCTTTGAGCGAGAGAATATCCGTTCAAGAATGAAGCGATGCCGAAAATGTTCCGTAGTTTGATGAAGACTCCAGATTTCCAGCTGCCAGAGCCTAAAAGACCAGAAGAAGTCAACAAGAAAGGTGATCCCAACTTTTGCCCTTACCACCGGATGCTTGGGCACAAAATAGAAGATTGTATTACCTTCAAAAGTTGGCTCAATGACAACCTTCGGAAAGGGAATATAACGATCCCGAAGGAGTACATGAAGGACCCCAGAAAGGAGGTTCCGTCAATGTTGTCTCGACTGATCCCATCATTCCGATAAATCCCTACACGACTGACGATGGATGGACTACAGCTTGGACGAGGTCTTCGAAAAAGATTTTAGACAGCATCCAAACCGCTTCGGTGCGAGCTTCAATTCGTAGTTTGAAACCCGTTAAGCCGGTACTATCACTTGCGATAGAAGAACCACCTCAATAGGAGACGATTGAAGAAAAGAAGAAAATCGACGAAGAAGAGAAGACCGAGGCACCTAAGGCTAGGACTAGGGCTGCCTATCCTAGGATAGTTGTTTCCGATTCGGGGAGAAATCCCTCGAACCCCCGACTCCGTATGATTATCCGCTCACTTCGGTGGGATCATATAATGATAAGGGTGATGGCATTGGCTACGTTTTGATCGTTTCTAACGATTACGTAAGTAACGATAATCCGGATATCGATTTCGATACCAACGACAATTCTCAAATCATACACGATCTCGACAAGCAAAATAATGAAGAAGACATCCATCAAGGAGGCTACGAGAGTTCAACAAGCAACGAATCTATTTGCGAGTTTCGAGGAGCTCCGATCACGATAGAGTTAGAGCCTTCGGACTCGAAGCTAACCCGGAAGAGCCTCGTCATTCCGATTCAAGAAGAGACGCCGGCAAGCTCAACAATAGATTCGAAGAAATTGCGAAGTCAACTTAAGAAGTGGAAAAGTTCTACCTCCGAGAATGGGTCCAAAGACAAAGGAAGCGGTGTGGTTGTTCAGGAAGAACCAACCCCGGCAGAAGAAATACCCATTCGAGAAGAAGCGGAGACACATGAAAACAAAGTGGACTACAACGTGCTAGCCCATCTTAGGAAATTACCAGCCAAACTGAGCATCTACGACGCTCTCATCTTATCAAAGGAGATGAGAGAAGCTCTGATCAAGGCCTTACTTGATCCAGAAATTTGCTTAGCTCAAATGGCCGGAGAGCCCTTAGATGAGGTTTGCTCGTTAAAGGAACAACGAGATGTTACCTTCACGGACAATGACCTACTACTTGGAACAGCAGATCACAACCGACCGTTGTACATTTCAGTTACAATCGGAAAATTTACACTCTCCGCAGTATTGGTGGATCCAGGAGCATCAATCAATATAATGAATCTTTGAACGCTAGCATACTTGGAAATTGATGCTCGCGAGCTCGAGGCGGACAAAATGTTATTAAGAGGATTCAACCGTAAAGGAGAAAGAGCCCTCGGCTCAATAACACTCGCTAATGAAGACCGGTGACTTAGCAAAGACAACCGCGAAATTCCACATAATTGATTCGAAACGTCGTTTAACGCTCTACTCGGGCCGACCATGGATACATGAAAACGAGGATGGTACCATCATCTCTACATCAGTGCATCAAATACTACGATGGAGGGGAACAGTGCATCAAAGGTGACTTACAACCATTCTCCGTACATGAAATTGGAATCCACGAGGATGCGGCTTATTACGCACCCCCGAAGAAAACAATCTTTTCCAGAGATACCATAACAAATGAAGCAAAGGAAATTTGGGACGACGAAGAACCTAAAGTTCTAGTCCAACAGTCACTCACCACTCCCTTACGGCGAGATGGTGAAGGTTTCTCCACAACTCGCATCCGAGGTCGAGGCCGGGGACGAGGTCGTGGCAGAGACGTTAGGACGATTGGACAGAGGAAACCAACCATTAATGTCGATTGGGAAGATAGTTCTGAAGAAGAAAAAGAAATCAAACAAGAAGCAGCGATAATAAGTCGGAAGAAGCCGCAATTCAGAATCCCTCTCGAAGATGAGAAGAATGAAGAATACAAATCAATGTACGAGAAGATTAACCACTATGTACATACTATGACCCTGACCCCGATCCATTCTAATAAGATCGAGGGTATGGAGGTCAAAGAGGTACGCAGCGGTGGTGCAAAACCCATCAAATTCTACCGTGGTGCTTCTTCCTCCAAAGCTCGAAAATAATGTACAATTTGAAGATGCTACTTCATCGAATTAATGGAATTGCCTTTTGAGTGGTACTCTCCCCGTGTTCAAAATTTAATTCGGCGTGGTTTCTTACCTAGACAATGGACAAAAGGTCAATCACAACGTTTTGAAAATTTATGGAATAACTCCGGTCGTCCACCCAACTCAAAGCATGGTCTCGGATTCGGCACGTAGGATCGATTGATGATACTAAATTTTGCTTGGTTGTCACTTGCGAATCTAATGAAAACCGCATGGAAACTACGGACGAACTCGAAGATTTACAAATTGGAGACGCTCCACCGAATTCGAAGAAGAAATCAAATCTACGATAGATGAATTAACGGAAGTTAACTTAGGTACTAGCGAAGAGCCTAGACCTACCTTTGTTAGCTCCTTACTCAATAAAGAAGACTCAGAAGAAATAATCAAGTTATTAATGGAATTTAAACACCGTTTTGCTTGGAGCTACGATGAGATGCCGGGATTAGCTCCGCAGGTCGCGATCCATAAGCTAGGAGTGGATCCTACTTCCGTCCCAGTCAGACAAGGTCCCAGAAGAATGCGTCTAGAAATCGAACAACAAGTCATAGCCGAAGTTAAGAAGCTAATAGACGCTAAATTTGTCCGTGAAGAACAATACCCAACTTGGCTAGCCAATGTAGTCCCGATCGAAAGAAGAATGGTCGGATCGTAATTTGTGTGGATTTCGGAGATTTAAACAAGGCATGTCCGAAAGATGAATTCCCTCTACCGATCCCGAATTAATGATCGAAATTGCTTCAACACATGAAATATTCTCGTTCATGGATGGATCTTCGAGGATACAACCAGATAAAAATGGCTCCGTGAAGATGAAAAGCTTACAAGCATTCGTAACGCCGATCGGAGTATTTTGCTACACAGGTGATGCCATTCGGATTGAAGAACGCGAGGAGCAACCTACCGAGAGCAATGACAAGAATTTTTGATGATCTCATCCATAATCAAGTCGAATGCTACGTGGATGATGTGGTCATCAAAAGCAAAGTAAAGGACAACCACTTGTATGATTTGAGAATTGTTTTCGAACGATTAAGACAATTTAACCTTAAGATGAATCCCTTAAAATGCGCCTTCGGCGTCACCTCCGGAAATTCTTAGGATTCGTTGTCCGACATCGTGGAATCGAAATCGACCCGGAAAAGATTAAAGCTATCTTAGAAATGCCGCCTCCCAAAACCTTAAAACAACTACGATCTTTTCAAGGGAAGCCGGCATATCTTCGACGCTTTATCTCAAACTCGTCGAGTAGGTGTCACCTTTCTCGGCACTAGTTAAAAGGACGCCAAATTTATTTGGGAAGAGAAATGCCGGAATGCCTTCGAGGACATTAAACAATATTTAATGACACCTCCCCGTCTTAGCAGCCCCGGCCTCGGGTAGACCGCTAATACTTTATACCGCGGCTTTAGACGACTCTCTCGGAGCCTCGTTAGCCTGAGTCAATGATGAGGGTAAAGAAAATGCTCTTTATTACTTAAGCCGTCGTTCATCGCCGACGGAAATAAGGTATCCCGCAATTGAAAAGCATTGTTTGGCCCCGATCTTCGCCGCTCAAAAGCTCGGGCACTACATGCTTTCTCATAAGGTCAACTCGATCTCGAAGTTTAATCCATTGCAATAATTGATGACTCGTCCAACGCTTTCCGGCGGACTTGCCGGATGGTCAATGATATTATTGCAATTCGATATAACTTTCGTGCCTCTCCGTGCCGTAAAAGGACAAGTCTTAGCGGACTTCCTTGCAAGGACACCCTTTGCCGGCGAATCTCCTCTCAACGACGATTTGCCGGATGAACAAATAATGAATCTAGAAGACCTTGATGATCGACGTTGGGAATTATATTTCGACGGAGCATCTTCGGCACACAAAGACGAAGAATCGCAAGTGATAGTGCCCTGTGAAGGCGGAATCGGGCTAATCTTTATAACACCGGAGCGGGGGATGTTAAGATACTCCTTCCACTGGACGGAGCCGTGTACAAACAACGAAGCGGAATACGAAGCCCTCATAACGGGACCGGAATTAACCATTCAAATGGGGATAACGGACATCAACATCTACGGGATTCACGCTTAATCATTCAACGGATCGTCGGACAATACAGAATTTTAAAACCAAGACTCGAGCAATACTTCCAAGTATGCCATACAAACTGTTGGAACAGATTCCAAATGTGACGATCTACAAAATTCCCGTAAAAGAAAATGCTTTAGCAGATGCTTTAGCCCGTCTCGCAAAAGAATTTGCTGTTTGCAAGATGAATCGGTGGAAGTGTCAGTCACGGACGTCGAGTCCTATCACAACTTGACATGACACGATACACAAATCGAAAAGGAAAAAGGATCAGTTGCAACGATGATAGAAAACACGGAAGATTGGCGACGACCATTAATGAACTACCCAGCAAACAGAAAGCTACCGGACGATAGGTCGTTAGCCCATCGGATCAAGAAAAGAACTCGTCCTACGCATTAGTAAACAATACGTTATACGGAAGGTCTTTTGATCAAATGTGGCTAAGGTGCTCAAGCGGGTCCGAGGCCCGTGAAATTGTTAAGGAGGTGCATTCGGGACTCCGTGGCGCTCATCGGTCGGGCCCGAAAATGAAAATGAAAATTAAAAGACTAGGGTACTATCGGCCCTCGATGATGACCGACCGCATGAAAATCGCCAAGAGCCGTCATCGTTGCCGAGTGCACGGAGTGGTTCTACACCAACCTCCAAATGTGCTACATCCGACAATTGCGTCGTGGCCATTTGAATGTTGGGGCACGTATATAGTGGGTCCAATAGAACCACCATCTTCAAAAGGACATCGCTTCATTCTTGCGGCTACTGCATTACTTTTCCAGTGGGCAGAGGCGGTTCCACTTAGAGAAGTGAAAGCACACCACGTGCTACGGTTTTCAAGAACCAAGTTGTCTACCGTTTCGGAGTGCCGCGCGTAATCATCTCAGATAATGGGTCAGCATTCAGAAGCACACAAATCAACAATTTTGTCAGGAGACAAGGAATCGACTGGCGATATTCGACAATTTACTACCCAAGAGCAAACGGCCTTGCTGAGGCTTTTAATAAAACTCTCGTTCAAATCTTAAAGAAGACTTTAGACGATAATAAGAGAAATTGGCACGAGAAGTTGTTAGAAGCCTTATGGGCCTACCGGACAACCTTCGTAACTCCTACTCAAGCTACACCTTACGCTCCGGTGTATGGGTCCTAGGCAGTGTTACCCTTAGAAGTCCAGCTTCCTTCACTCAGGATTGCAGTTGCAAACAAACTCACAACAGAAGAGAACGCCAAATTACGACTCGAAGAATTAGAGAGCCTGGAAGGGAAAAGACTTGCAGCGCAACAAAATTTAGAACTATACCAAGCTAAGATGGTTCAAGCCCATGACAAACTGGTCCGCCCAAGAACCTTCAAAGTTGGTGACTTAGTTATTGTTCTCAAGAGACCTATCCTTGCACACCGCAAGATAGGAGGAAAATTTGAACCCACTTGGGAAGGACCGTTTGTGGTTGAGGCAGTCTACTCGCAGGCTCCTACCGGCCTAGTGAATTGCCAAGGAGAACGACATATGCTTCCGATCAACGGACGATACTTGAAAAAGTATTACGCTACCTGATGTTTCAAAGGAATGAACTTTCCATCCCTAGAAGCACGGGTGAAGTGATTACTTATGACTGGGTCCGAACCCAAAAATAATAAAATGTGCTAAAATAAATAAAATCTGATAATAAAATTTTCCTTGTTTTCTTTTCCAAATCAAAATCTCTTACCTGATCTTATCCCACTTCATTCCTGTTAAGTTTAAAAATATAAGAATAATAAAAAAAATGTCTTTAATAAACATTTTCTTAATGTTCTTGTTCTTAGTACAGCCCCTGATCCTTTTCCTTGTCTTTTCGCAGGGAAATGTCGAGCGGGCTGTTGGTCCTGAACTTTAAGAATGGCGTAAGCCTTGCACTCGATGAAAAGAGGGTGAAGGATGGAGCAATAATCGAGATTGACTCGGATTTCGCACCGACAGCCTACGATACGAGGAAAGTGACCGGGTCCCGGTTGACCGAGAAGAACTGCCCGGACATACGAGGATGAAAGTGGGTGGCCCAAGCCACCAATCCAAGCAAGAAGAAAAGAAAGACAAACATCGAAGAAGATAAGAAAATAAAGTCCGTAGTCGCTACAGCAGAAGACGAGCTTGTCGACGCCGCGCCCACGGAGATTCAAGAAGTTCGAAGAGCTACTCTCACAAAGAATGCAACGAAGAAATAAGAATCGCCGTATCCGTAAGATGTTAACAAAACTAGCCGCGGACCGGCGCGACGAGACAGATTGCTAATGTCGGTGCATACACTTCGGGGACACCGGTTCACCGAGAACTCCGAAGAAAGGAGGCCAGCTCCTAGGATGACGAAAAGAACTGTGGAAATCTTCGGAAGATCGAAGAAAGAAGGCTACCACGCCACCGGATAGAACCACCAATGATGCATGACCTTGTTGCGGAAGCAACCCCGGGGATGTCCCGACGAGCATCATCCCCGAGGAGCCGAGGTATGCAGGGAGAACGTGAAGGGATTGAACCGTATATCCCACAATATGTCACTGTGGCCTCGCCATCCGCAGATCATTCCGAATACGAGCCGGAGAGAATGCGAATGTTGAAAAGAAAACCTTTGAATACTTTGAGAGAATTAAAGGCGGACGAATCAATATACTGAAGGCCTCGAGCTACATACGGACGTATTCTCGTAGTATGAACAAGCAAGAAATCGTGGATTGCATCCGGGATTTGAAAAGAATGGGCCGAGCGGGCCGCCTAAGGGAAAACACATACTCAGAACCCCGGAGATGGATGCCAGGGAAAGGAAGAATCACAATACAATGTGGATGCTGTTACAACTTCGCGGAGGACAGGAAGGGAAACCCACCGGGAATACTCCGTCATGGACAAGTGGATCCAATGCCATTAGTCATCAAGAGAATGGTAAAGAGATTGATAACATGGAGGGTACTGCCAGCAGATTGTATACCCAATATCGCATTATCAACATCTATAAACGAGGTGACCGCATAACCCCACACATAGATCACCACGACTTTGTCGACCTTTCGCACGCGTCTCTTTCCCGAACGAGTGTAACATCATGTTTGGATCCGACCTCCGGATAGTAGGCCCGAGTGAGTTCCGAGGGCCAAGTAAAGATACCTTTACCGGTAGGTTCCGTCATGATATCGAAGGGCAACGGAGCGGATATCGCTAAGCATTGCATACCGGAGTACCGGTGAAGCGGATCTCGCTTACTTTCGAAGGATGGACGACGAAAGACACCTTACCATTTCCAGCCGACCCGGAGCTAGAGAGCCTCCGGCCTTACGAGCCGTGAGTTACATGGAAAATATCACACCTCCAATGTACATCCATACGGCATCCTTGCCAAGGATGGCTTCGGAAGGTGATGTTATTGACCATGTACCCCACTATTCGTACATGGATTTTTGACGGATGCTTCTTTGGATGGATCAACAAAGATCATACACGATCCGTTTGAGTTTACATGAATTGTATGAAATATATTCCGCATCAAGATGTATGATGTATCTTCTACGTGATTGGAATGAAAGTGACCATGTCACATTTTTGGCCTTCACCTCTTTTAGTGCAAATTGATTGGAAACGCCGTTAAAGTTAAATGAACTTCGAACAAAGAACGAAAAGGAATAAAAAAAAGAATAAAAGAAAACTTTCCTTAAAAAAAAAAATCTAAAAAAAAATGACAAACACCAAATTCACATGAACATTAAATAAACGATAAAATAAAATTTGAATCATTAAAAGATAAACAAAATCAAAATAAATGTTAAATCAAATTCTCAATCAAATTTCAAATGTGATCTTCCAAATTTCAAATCAAATCTTAAATCAAATTTCAACCGAGTTCAAACTCATCCTTCCAAATTTCAAATTCAATCTTTCCAGATTCCAAATCTCTATCAAATCTCAAATTCGATCTTCCAGATCTTAAATCAAATCTCAGTCAAATTTCAAATCTCAAATTCGATCTTCCAGATCTTAAATCAAATCTCAGTCAAATTTCAAATCTCAAATTCGATCTTCCAGATCTTAAATCAAATCTCAGTCAAATTTCAAGTCTCAAATTCGATCTTCCAGATCTTAAATCAAATCTCACTCAAATTTCAAATCTCAAATTCGATCTTCCAGATCTTAAATCAAATCTCAATCGAATTTCGAATCTCAAATTCGATCTTTCCGGATCTCACATCAAACCTCAATCAAATTCAAACTTTTGGGTCGAGGATTTTACGTCCAAGACCGCACCGCTTTAGGATTCTTTCCTATTGCACCGAAATACATCAAATTCAAACTTTTGGGTCGAGGATTTTACATCCAAGACTGCATCGCTTTAGGATTCTTTCCCTATTGTACCTGAAATTCATCAAATTCAAACTTTTGGGTCGGGGATTTTACATCCAAGACCGCACCGCTTTAGGATTCTTTCCCTATCGCACCGAAATACATCAAAATCAACTTTTCGAGGTCGAGGATTTTACATCCAAGACCGCATCGCTTTAGGATTCTTTCCTATTGTACCGAAATACATCAAATTCAAACTTTTCGAGGTCGAGGATTTTACATCCGATACCGCACCGCTTTAGGATTCTTTCCTATTGCACTGAAATACATCAAATTCAAACTTTTTGAGGTTGAGGATTTTACATCCGATACCGCACTGCTTTAGGGTTCTTTCCCTATTGCACTGAAATACATCAAATTCAAACTTTTGGGTCGAGGATTTTACATCCAAGATCGCATCGCTTTAGGATTCTTTCCCTATCGCACTGAAATACATCAAATTCAAACTTTTTGGTCGAGGATTTTACATCCAAGACCGCACTCGCTTTAGGATTCTTTCCCTATTGCACTCGAAATACATCAAATTCAAACTCTTGGGTCGAGGATTTTTACATCCAAGATCGCGTTGCTTTAGGATCATTTCCTATCGCAATGAAATACATCAAATTCAAACTCTTGAGGTTAAGGATTTTACATCCAATACCGCATTACTCCGAGATCTTTTCTCATTTTAATGACCCAATCCAATCGATTCGATCTTCTTTGGGGTCGAAGATGTTGCATCTAAAACTTCAAAATTTCAATTTTCATTTCAAATCAAATTCCTTCAAATTAATCTCGACAAACTTCAATCTAAATTAAAACTCCAAATTGAAATCTAAACTCACACATCATGACTTAAACATGAAACAAAATAAAATCTAAATCGAAATTCTCCCAAATCATGTGATTTCGGATTCACCTCCTTTTCCTTTCCTCAGCGAGAGTTCAAGAATCTCCAGGCTCCGGAGATATACTTGACACTCCCCACTGAAGCTCTTCTACTTCGTCCTAAGTTTGTTACTTGGACATCCGTGTTGGTTTTGTTGATCGCTTCGGTCAACACCAATACGTGCGGTGTGCTCCGTCACTCACCACACACTATTGAGGGTCCATTTGTCGACCTCATTTTTATGAGGTCTTCTCTTCTTCTTTAGTGCTTAGGATCTAGCCTTAGGCTTTTCCTTTGACTATCTTAGAGGATTAGAATCGGGACCCACCTTTTAGAAATTCAAACCACTTCTAAACACCCCGCAAACTCCACAAACTTCGACCGTAGACCCCTAATCACCTAGAGGGTTGAAATCAAATGTGGAAGTTTAAAGGATGAGTTCCTATAGGACTCTTTGGCCTTAGGACCGCCTGCGGGTGGCCTGGTCTGGTGAAGGGTTGACTTGCACACACACTACACCTACACACTAAACTTTCACACTCTTCCTAAAAACACACCCATACCCGACTTGACCTCCTGACTCATGTAGGTGATTCACATGGATGGTCCTTAACCCCTAAGCCCTTGGCAAGAGGGTTAGGAACAACATAGCTGAATGCCTCAAATGAGTCCCTTCATGGCTCATGTGGGCTTGATATGGCTTCATGGCTCAACAAAAATGATTTCACTCCACTTACATCCACCCAATCTTCAATTTTCCAAATTTTCAATTTTTGACTCCCGGACCCTACACCCGCTAACCTACCCAAAGCCCTGAATAGCCCAAATTTCTCAAAAATTTCCAAATCACCCAAAATTCTCCAAAATCATTCCCAAACATTTCCACATCACTCAAATTGATCATCCCTACCCAAAAATATCAAAAATTCCAAAAATACCTCCCAATACCCTCCAAATACCCAAAATACCCCTCTTAGCCAAAAAAATCCAAAAATTCAGAAAATTCCCGAAAATTTCAGAAAATCCCAAATATTCCCAATTTCATTTTGTTCAACTACATCATGGGCCAATTTTGTCAATTTACCCCACTTTTATCAAAACCCCCAATTTGACCCATTTTAACCCAAAGTAAACCCAATGTCAACCCAAACCTACCCAATTGACCCAAATTCTGGTCCAATTCAATTCTAAACTTCAATTCAACATCCCCAACACCAATCTAGACCAAATCCAAGCCCAATTGGATTGAAATTTGGATCCAATTTCACTTTTGGCCTTAAAGCCCAATTTGGACCCATGACCCAAACTTAGCCCAAACTCACCCAATTCAACTCCAATTAACCCCAAATCTTTTCTAAATCTTCCTTAACATCCCCATAAACAAAACACTAACATGATTTGCCCAAGATTTTGATCCAAACCCCACTCAAATTCAACCCAAAGCTAAAAGGCCCATTTTTGACCTAAACCCAAACCTAGCCCAAATGAGCCCAAATCCCAAAATCAAAACCTAACCAAAGCCAAAACCTCTTTGAAACACTCCCATAAACATTTCCCAACATTAATTTTACATCAATTTCAACTCTAGCCCAACTTTGGCCCATGGTAGCCCATTTTGGCCCACCTTAGCCTCTTTACCAAAAAGGCCCATATCCAACCCAATTCAAACCCAAATCACCTCAAATTTGTTTCAAACCACTCATGACACATCCCTAAACCAAACTCAACAATTATTTGGCCCAAGCCTTTACCAAAATTTCATCCCAAAATCCATTTTAAAATTCAAAAGCCCACTTTCCTAAACCATTTTAAAAGCCCATCCTTTACCACATCCATAGGCCCAAAATTGGTCCCAAAGCCCATATGACATTTCCCTCATCATACTTTCAATTAAACTCAATACTTAAGTCCTAAATTCATCATCAAATCATTCCAAATCAAGTTCCATACAAATTTCCATCAAATTACCAAAAAATTCCTATAATCCATTTTCATGAAATTGACTTGACTTTTCCCAAGCCAAAGGTGAGCCATGAAGCCATGCATGAGCCACATGGAAGCCATGAGAGCCTCTTTACATGTCACCATACCATATTGGGTAGGAAGGAGGGCCCCTTTCCTTAATCCCTAAAGCTCATTAGCCTTAATCATGATTCACCTAAACCTAAATTTAATCCAAATATATTTGGATGGAGACTTCTCCATGCCAAACCAGTCGATCCCTTTCGATCCCCCACAAGCACCCAAAGCCACCTTGAAGGGTGCACCAAGCCCAAATGGGTGAGTTGACCCATTTAGACCCAAAACTAGCCATGCCCCATTCTACTTTGGATCAAAGCCTTTACACTTGGCATTTGCCAATCGCTTGCACAAACACCCAGCCACGACCCACTCGACCCTGAGGGTGACCCTTGCCTGCCGGCCAGCCACCCCGACCGTCGGAAAACTCCATGGCCGAGAGGTCCAAGTCAATCCAAGCTTGGAATTCTCACCTGCCGAGCCGCCCCATGCCCGATGGCCATTGCAGCTGTTCTTCACTTGCCATGAGCGACTGATCCCGCCCTCAACTCCCACTGGAGGCCCTCCAGTACCTCGCTATTTAAACTCCCCACCTCTCGGCCATGAGGAGGTGCTCGAAACAAACCTTAAGGAAACTCGCCAAAATTGTTCCGGACTACTCCCCATACACGAGCACTTGATCCCCACTCGAAATCCCCCGCCATTTCTTCTCTGCGAGCTCGATTTCGGAGTCGAAATCCAAGCCCAAAACCAGGACACTTCTCCACAGTGGATCAATCCTCAAATTGATTGGTCCTACACCTTCACCGGACCAAGAGAAGGTGTCCACCAGACAAAGCCCCATCTCCAGTGCCACCCAGGTTGTTCCGGACTCCAAAGGTTGTGATCAGCCTTGGTGGAAATCACACCTAGCAATTCACCACATCCCCGGTGCTTCATCCCTAGCCTCCTGCAGCTCCAACGAACGTGCCGAGCATCTCCGATCGAGGCTTCACCTCTCGGAGCTAAGGTATGGATCAATTCTTCATCCCGAGCTTCTAAACATTCTCCATTTCAAATGAGTCAATTTCAATAAACATTAGCCGTATAGATGTGTTCGTCTCTTCAAGACGAATCGCATGCAGTATAAGAACATGAAAATCCATTGAGTATCGAGTGAGATATTAGGGATTTAGTGTGGACGGCTCTCGGGTGAGGACACTGGGGACGATGAACGGATGCCGTCCATTTAATACACGCGCGGACGGACGGCCAGGATCGCGTCGGATCAGAAGACGGAGCGATACAGCGGGTCCCGGGAGCGCTGACGCGGATGGCGGCGTCGAAAGGGATCGTGACGCGTGTGCCTTCGGAGATGTTAAGGATGACGCGGCGCCGCGTGGATAAGTAGAAAATTAGGGGTATTTTCTATTTATTTAATTCCCTAAACTTCAAAAATCCATAACTTTGTGTAGGAAAATCATAAAAATAAAATAAAAATACCCTCTTGCTCAGTGAATAGAGGAGAATAATGTGGAAAAGAAATCATTTAATTTCATTAAGTATTTTATTTTTTATAATTTATTTACTCTCTGCATACATTTAATTCTCCATGCATGTATACAATTCACCATGGCATGAGACCATAGGGCTTTTGAAGCCTCCGAATTTGGGAACATTCCCTGAATTTTCCAAAGTAGAGGCCATCCCTATGAAGAGTTATTGATTTTTCAAATTCATGTCACTGTTTTGAGTATTTTAATTCCAATAAATAGCATGTTGTGAAATAAATTCTAGGAAAATTTGGTGATGTTCCTTGTGACCAGAGAACCCTAGGAAAAATAGGTTTTGAGTTAGTTCATTTTAGACAACCCTGATTGGCTTAAACACTCAAAATAGGTCTCTAATTAATTAGAGTTAACCATAGATCAAATTGACTTGAAATCAATTCTCCACTGACATTTAGGATCAGAGGAAACCACCACAAAAGTTTGAAGTCAATTGGACTTGGTTAGCCCTATTAATTGGGTTGATTAAGCCATTTAGTCATTTTAAACTTTAAAAATTCATAACTTTCAAAATACCTTTCAAAAACTCACCAAATTGGTTTTAGAGCCTCTCTGATATCAGGGGAATTTAAGAAAATTAAAATTTCAATTTTCTAAAAAAGTTGATTTTTAATTTTATTTTAATATTTTTAATAATTAAAAAATAATAAAAATCACAAAAATAATAAAATTCACCAAAATGTCACATTTTGAATTTTAATCACTTAGGAACAAACCCCATATTTTTCTTAGGCCTATTTGGTGAGATATTAATTTTTAAAGTTCTAGGGTAATTTTAAAATTAAAAAAATGTATTTTCTAGCATTTTCACTAAAATAATTATAATAAATCATAGAAAAATCAGAAAATTGCAAAATTTGCTTCTCTGGTTTCCTTGATATCAGAGAGATTTTTGGAAAACATAAAATTCATTTTTCAACATTTATTTTATTTTTAAATTAATTAATACTCCAGAACTTAAAATAATTCTAATAAATAAAATATAATTCAAAAAATCACAAAATTTGGTCCAAGTGGTCCTCTGGTCATTAGGAATGTCCCATAATTTTCTTAAGGACAGAAACTTTCCCTTGGTCATGTTATTAAATTTTCCTTGGAAATCTCTATTTTCTACCAAAAATAATTATATAAATAAATTAAATACAGAAAAATCACATTTTCTCCTCTCATGTCTTTATTGACATATGAGTGAAGTCACATAAAAATTTCAAGTTCATTTGAGCTCAATTTAGTGAGTTATGAAATTATTAAGCTTAAAGGGTAAAGTGGTAATTAAATTTCTTTTAATCCTTAATTAAAACTTTAGGTTTAATAAAAATTAACAAGTAAAATATTTGATCCTAATCTGATTTGGATGATTGAAATTTAATAATTGAAGGGTAGAAACCCATTAAGCAATTTAAAATGATTAAACTTTAATTAAATAATTGATTAAATTTGGAAGAATAATAAAATTGGAATTATTAAAGTAGGGATATTATTAGGAAGAGATTCATTCTTTAATTTAAAAATCCCTAAACTAATCATTTCATTAATGTTTAATTCCTAATTAAAATGATAATTCAAATTTAAAATATTAAAAGACTTAATCATTAAACTAAAATTAAATAATTGAACTCTTTAATTAAAATCAAAATGAATAAAATTAAATTAAAAAATTAAATTAAATTAAATTAAATCAAATTAAAAATTAAATTAAAAAATTAAATCAAATTAAAAATTAAATTAAAAAATTAAATTAAATTAAGAATTAAATTAAATTAAATTAAATAAATTAAATTAAATTAAATTAAATCAAATTAAATTGAAAATTAAATTAAATCAAATTAATTTAATGTAACATCAAATCAAATTAAATTGAATTAAATTGAATTAAATTAAATTAAATTAAATTAAATTGAATTAAGTTGAATTAAATAACATCACCTAAGACATAAAGAAATAAATCTAAAATAACTTGAACACTATTCCAAACTTAAATCATTAATTTGAACTTAAATTTGAATCACAAATCATTAAATATCATTTTGCCCTTAGGAGCTTTTACTATTAGTAACTCCTAAATGGAGTATTAAATGAAATGTTACTTCACTTATAGGACATTCAAATATCCTAGTTCACTGAGCAAGTTAACAAAACTTGAAAACCTCGGACGATTGATTCATTTACATAATTAAATTCTCTTGGACTTAAAACAATCCTAGAAATATTGAAAAGATGTTTAGGATTCTTCTTAAGCACTTCCTCAATATGATAGGATATTTATAAGAACAATTGAACTTAATTGTTCTTTGATGAAGAAAATCGTCTTCAAATCAAAACACAAGGAACCTAGACGTCATAGGAAATGACTAGCTATAGGATTAGGAATTTGGTAGAAAACCATAACCCTTACCTTAGCTTTACCTAGGAACTTGCTTAAATATTTTAACCGTGTTTTAAGTGCAGCTTGGGATGACGGGAAGACCCTCCGAGTACGCTTTTATTTTATTGCGATTTACTTTACGGCAATTTATTTAATCGCATCGCACTTACTTTTCTTGCATGATAAACAACAATTGCATGAAAACCTACACCTTTAGGACGTAAACCAAAGCTGAAACCCATAACTAAATTAAAAGACACTACAAGATAAAATTCACCTCCACAACATTTCAAAATATAAGACAACTCAAAATGTAATCACAAACGTAACAACAAAACTACAACTACAACTAAATTAAAACGTCTTGTTGGATGATCGGGAATACCTCGGATGATGTAACCTACGTGTTGCTAACGGGATTTCCCACGGTATAAATGAAAGTGTGGAACTCATTCAGTTGAGTTTAGCAAATTCATCTGGACTAAGTGAATCCGATAAAAATAATGATGCCGGAAGGATGGAACCGTGGGATCTTAACCGGTGTTGTTATAATCAACTTTAAGATTTGTTTTAATTAAAACACAAAGAACACTCGGAAATTAAGACTTTCTTTAAACCAAACACTTCTCTCATCTCCCGATTTATGATTTCTAAAACTAAACCTCCGCAACAACAAGGAGCTCGGAGCATGGTGGGCGGCACGGCCATCGTCGTCGACAGAAACTTGAACCCACTTCAACAAAACTTTCCTAGAATTAAACAACAAAGCCATAGGACTTCGAGGTAGTTTCGCCTAGTGCAACATAAATCCTCAACTCTTCGTTAGGCATTTGCATTGCAAATTAAGCCCTAACCGGTCTTAGGATTCCGAGGTAGTCGTCCGATACGACATAAACCCTCATATCTTCTAAGCTATTTGTATGATTCTATCATATAAATATAAGCCCTAATTAATTAAAATTGGCGGGATCAAAATACTAAATAAACATTAGGACCTTCCTAAATTCAAGCCAAACAATAGGATAGTCGGGAGATTATCGAAGTTCACTTCGAATCCGTAATTTCTCCTACTTTTCTTCCTTTGAATTCCCAAAATAAAATGTTCCAAACTTTGATCCATTCCCTATTGAGATTCAAAAATTCAATTCTTTGAAAACTTAAACTTTGAAATTCTTGAGAGCGAATTATTGATTATTATCGAGAGTTTTCTTAGGTGATTCCCGTCACTTAAGATGTAATTAACTATAGGGGCTTGCCCTTATAGGGAATTTTAAAGAACCCAGGTAATATAAACCCCGTTTAATGTTTTCATATTAAGCGGGGAATTTGTCGGCTTATAAAATTGGTTCGCGGACCAAACGGATGTCACAAATCTTCTAGTTTATTTAACCGAGCCCCATCATCGAGCGGTGTGTCTATCCTTAGGGATAGATACACGGTTTGTGATGCGGTGCTCGTTTATATAAACTATTTGGGATGTGAGATCGGTTTGATTTCATATCTTAAAATCTTCAAAATTTAAAATTATTTTCAAAATCAAATATTACTTTCTAAATTGTATCTATATTTAAATTTAAAATTCGCCGACAATTTCCGTAGGCGACCTCCCTTTTCAAAATACAACACATAACCTAAAAATATGCCGACATGGGTTCCATCTCTAGTCCTCTAAGATTAGTCAAAGGAAAAGCCTAAGGCTAGATCCTAAGTACTAAGGAGAGAGAAGAGAAAAGATCTCATCAAAATTGAGGTCAACAGAGGTATGCGAAAGAACGAACTT
This sequence comes from Papilionanthe hookeriana x Papilionanthe teres, assembly GCA_022702705.1. NCBI lineage: Eukaryota > Viridiplantae > Streptophyta > Magnoliopsida > Asparagales > Orchidaceae > Papilionanthe > Papilionanthe hookeriana x Papilionanthe teres. The sequence continues at coordinate 25,175 of JAKZJZ010001159.1, forward strand.
AGTCCTAACTGGGAGAAGTGTCAATTTATGGTTGCAGGAGGAATTGTGCTTGGGCATAAAATATCTGAATATGGCATGGAAGTAGATCCTGCGAAAATTTAAGCTATAGAAAAACTACCACCTCCAACAACTATGAGATGGGTAAGAAGTTTTTTAATAAATGTAGGATTCTACAGGCGCTATATTAAAGATTTTTCATAAATTTCTAAGCCTCTATGCCAACTTTTGGAAAAAGATAGAAAGTTTGATTTTAATGAAGAATGTTTAAAAGCTTCGATCTATTGAAGGAAAAACTAATTGCTGCACCTATAATAGTTTTACCTGACTGAGAGAAACCAATTGAACTAATGTGCGATGCTAACGATTATGCTATTGGAGTCGTTTTAAGGCAACGACATGACAAAATGTTTAAAGTTATATACTATGATAGTAAGACTCTTACTGATACTCAAATTAATTACACAATTACTTAAATAGAGTTACTAGCGATTGTATATGCTTTTAAAAAATATAGATCTTACTTAATCAGAGCTAAATGCATAGTGCACACTAATCATTCTACTATTAAATACTTAATGCAAAAGAAGGATGCAAAACCAAGACTGATTCGATGGATGCTTTTAATGCAAGAATTTGACTTTGAGATCGTTAATAGAAAAGGGGTCGATAATCAAATAATTGATCATTTAGACTTGAACAACCTAATTTGGATGATTTTGAGAAAGTAATTACTGAAACTTTTTCTGATGAGCAATTATATAATATTATTGAAGGAAATTTACCATTGTATGCTGATATTGTGAACTACAACGTTAGTAATATTTTACCATCTGATTTAACAATGCAGCAGCAGAAAAAATTTAAGCATGATGCTAAATTTTATTTCTGGTATGATCCTTATTTGTACAAGCAATGTAAAGATCTAATTATTAGGAGATGTGTGCCTTATGAAGAAACTGAAAGAATTATTCAAGAATGTCATGATTCTGAATTTGGAGGACATTTCAGAATTGATAGAACTGAACATAAGATTTTGTAATCTGGATTTTATTGGCCTACACGTTTCAGAGATGTTTATAGATTTATCAAAAATTGTGATCGATGTCAGAGAATAGGCAATATATCTAGAAGAAATGAAATGTCTCTTAATTTTACTTTGGAAGTTGAAATTTTTTATGCATGGGGATTAGATTTTATGGGACCATTTATGCCTTCATTTGGAAATATATATATATATATATATATATATATATATATATATATATATATATATATATATATATATATATATATATATATATCCGATTGTTTTTTATTATGTATCAAAATGGATTAAGGAAATAACTTTGCCTAGGTGTGATGCTAAAAGTATTGTAAGATTTTTAATGAAAAATATTTTCACAAGATATGGAATGCCTAGAGTAATCATCACTGATGGAGGATCCCATTTTAAGAATAATCTGATTCAGAGATTGGTGAAAAAATATAACATTGTGCATAGAATCTCTACAGCTTATCATCCCCAAACTAATGGTTTAGTAGAGGTATCTAATCATGAAATTAAATGAATTTTGGAGAAAGTTATTAATCATGAGAAATTGGATTGGTCTGTTAGATTAGATACTGCTTTATGGGCATACAAAGTTGCTTATGAAACTCCTATAGGAATGTCCCCTTACAGATTAATTTTTGGAAAAAATTCTCACTTACCAGTTGAATTAGAATATAAAGCATATTGGGTGCTAAAGAAATTGAATTTTAATTTGAAAGATGCTGGTGAGAAGAGACTGTTGCAATTGAATGAATTGGAAGAAATCATAAATGAATCGTTTGTTAATGATAAAATATATAAGGAAAGAAGAAAAATATGGCATGATCGGAAGATTGTCAAAAAAGAGTTTGAATCAGGACAAAAAGTTTTACTATATAATACAACATTGAAATTATTTCCTGGGAAATTGAAATCGAGATGGACTGGACCATTCATTGTCCCAAAGGTATATCTGTTTGGAGTTGTGATTATCAAAGACCCTAAATCTGGAAAAATATTCAAAGTTAATAGCCAAAGATTAAAACCATATTTTGAAGGTAATAGACATAATTTTAAAGAGGTTTTAATGTTGGATCAACATGAAAAATTGAATGTTATGTCAGGCTGACGACGTTAAACCAAGCGCTTTGTGGGAGGCAACCCATAGTTATTTAGTGTGTGTTTTGTTTTATGTTATTTGTGTTTGTTTGTTACTTAATTAAGTCTTATTTTTCCTTAATTATCATTGATAATATTTAAGAAATGAATCAAAACGAAATTTGGAAAAAAAATTTGAGCGAAGTGAAGATTGGCGAAAGTTGAACTAGCGCCGAACGACGCAGCTCTCAGCGCTGGACAGTGTCGTTGTTCAGAAAAATCATTTCTCATCTTTAAATCCGAGTTTTGGTTGTTCTAGGCGGTAAAACATCCATAAGAACTTCCAAAAACTGCCCCTAGACATAGGAACTGCCAAAGGAACGAAGAGGAAGACCCAAATTCTTGTCCAAATGGATTTCAATTCGATGGAAACTCAGAGATTTCAAGTGTTCAACCATAGAAAGTTTGTAAGTTTCAAGATGCTGCGACTTTTCAACAAAAATATCTCGAAAATCAGATTGATTAAGGAGCGAGGCTTTGTAAATTGAGATATGAATTCTCCTACTACTAGAATTGATGAAATTATTATTCAGAGGCGTTGGGAAGTATTGTGTTATACTACTACCGTCGTAGTTGTTCCGGTTGTGAAGGAGTTTTATGCAAATCTTCATGGAATCAACCAAGGATCAGATTATGTGGGAGGGAGGTTTGTCACATTTACTCATACAAAGATTAATGATTTATACATGATTGAGAATGTGCCAATCTGCCACAATTCAAATTTTGCTCCGATGAAGGACAATATGAATGACATATACAAATATCTAACGGATGAAAGTGATGAATGGGAAATAAGAGATAGTAGGTATGTAAGTTTCTCGACCACAGTGTTAAATCCTACGTCGAAACACTTACATTACTTCATATGTGCAGAATTGCTCCCAACTATGAAAAATAGTAAGGTAATTAAGAAGTGTGCTATTCTGAATTATTGTTTTCAAATGGGAATGCCTATTGATGTTGGTTCAATAATTGTTAAGTCTGTTTTGGGATTGATCATTCATGGATCAAAGTACGGGCTTGGAAAAATTTCCACCATATTTCTCCTTTGCAGTTAATCACAAGTGCCATATGAGAACTGGGAAAGAGTACTTCTGCCTTGGAAGCCTATAGACCCAGAAGATGCATATAGTAACCAGGCAATTGGTGATATTAATGATATGAGAATCATTGAAGATCAACCATCTCAAAGGTCAGCACCCATTCCTCTTTATTTTCATGAAAGTTCACAGATTATCCTGAAGAAAATCAAGAAATTAAAGAAGGAAGTACAACATTTGATGAATGTAATCAACAAATTTTTTGATTTCTTTGATCATCTAGATTGGAGAATGAAGGAGCATTTTGATCATTCTGGATATCTTAAGGAAGTTTGACGTGGTTGATGAGAAGAAAAGGCTGGATTGAAGAAGATTCTACTGAAGAATTTTCGTTTCGTCCATTCAATAATTTATTTGTTCATGCTCAATCGATGGGAGATCTTAGAATTGATGATAGTTCGGAGGAAGAATGAACTTGATTATTATATTTCTGTATTTGTATATTGGATTGCTTTGCTTTGCTTTGCTTTATTTGGCTTAAATGCCAATTTTGGACATGCTTTCTTGTTTAGTTCTCAGCGTTATTGTGTTGTGGTTATGTGTGACATTGAATTTAAATATCATTTGACTTGAAAATGTGTAATGTTTAGTGTTGTGTGTATATGTATGGCACATGGATATTATATATGAAAGTAATGTTATTTGTTGTTTGTGTTAAAAATTATCATTTGTCAAGGCTTTAGGATATTATTCAATACTTAATTAGACTGATTAGACATCAGAATGAGTTTGAAAAGATTGAAATTACAAAAGAAAGTCAGAAACCCAGTTTTTAAACTGGCGCTGAACGGCACTGCCACCAACGCCGGACAGTGCCAAAAGTCAGAGAGTTTGGTCGTGTTTACAGAATAATGCACCGACGGCACTGGAACAAGTGTCAGACATTGCTCAAATGCGAAAACTGCCCTAAACTCCAAAATTTCATGATTTAACCCTGAAACCCGCTATTTTTGCCCAAACCATTGTCTTCAACCTCCAGCCAAGGTTGATTTTTCCACCTAGGGCTCACTAGCATTTGGATTTGAAGCGATTTCATGGCTGGAAAAGTTCAGATTTCATCTTCTATCGGTAAGAGCTACACTTTAACCTAAAAATTTTTGATTTTGACCGTGGAAATCTCTTGCATTAGGAAGATTTGAAATTTTGATGTTTTTTAAGAAACTTTGGAGATTTTTCATAGATTTTGAGTTCTTATCTTTTTAAATTTATCTTGGAGTTGATTACATTGTAATTTTAAAATTGATTTGGAAAAATTTGGTATTTTTAGAGAAATGGCTCCAAGATTGGCTAAGGGGAAGAGGAAATTTGAATTTGATGAAAGTAAATCTGTGAGTTTCAAAGCATATTCATGCTTTAGTACGTTTCTTAGCAATAAGAAATGTATTCAAGAGAGAGCTTTTGAAAATTTTGGAGGAATGCTTGAAGAATTGATTGTTAATCGTCAATGGGAGATTTTCTATTATTTCACTGCTGATGCGATGCTGGGTATTGTTAGAGAATTTTATGCCAATCTGTTTTATTCTAAGAGTGGATATATTCTGGTTAGAGGCCAAATGGTTGAATTCACCCCTGCCATCATCAATGGATTTTATCAGTTACGAGCACCTTTCTCCTGTGACTATGAAAATTTTCCTATTACAATTGAAGCATTAGATATGATTGTAAACTGTTTGACTAATGGAAAAGGAAAATGGAAGATTAAATAGAGACTAAAACTTAATTCCCCTCTTTCTACTCTAAGTATTGTGTCAAAAGCCTGACATTATTTCATTTCTACAAGATTGTTACCTACCAACCATCACAGTGATGTTACTATTGATAGAGCTGTTCTGAATTACTGTATTCAGACCATAAAGAATATAAACATTGGGGCTATTATTCATAAAATTATTTTAACAAGCTCAAAAGGAGAAACTACAGGAGGACTAGGACACCCCAGTCTGATTCATGCCTTATGCATTAAATCAGGAGTAGTAATTGAAGATAATAATGAGGAAGTCCATCCCCTGAAGCCTATTATTAAACTGAATCTAAAAACTTATGAAGCCCATGTAGGATGGAAATGGAGTAAGAAAGCTGATGAGCCTTCTTCTAGTTGAGATAGACCATCTACATCTTGGGAGCCTACTCTGCATGATGTTATGGATCAGTTGGAAAGGTTAAATACCAGAGTAGATGGAATAGAAGTAAGGAAACGATTAATGATGATTATTAAGTGCGGTGAAGAGAATATGAGATAGCTTATCATGACACATAGATGAGATTTTTCAGGGGAGACACAAGTGCTGTATTTCCAACTTACCCTGAGTATACTCCTTACCAGCCTGAAGAACCTGATGATGGTAGAGCTCCTGCAGAAGATGAAGATTAGTAGTTTGTTTATTTTTATTTTTTATTATAC
>JAKZJZ010000116.1:0-83637 GCA_022702705.1 Papilionanthe hookeriana x Papilionanthe teres
CACAAAACTTTCTTGGAAATGGTCTTTACTTAGATAATCAATTTCATCCATCAAAAAACATTCATCCATAAAAAAACATTCATCACTTTTCTCTCAGCTGGATATTTCATAGTCTTTAATACATCAAAAGTAACTTCATGGTCATTAATATTCATAGTCAACTCTCCTTTTTGCACATCTATCATAGCTTGTCCAGTAACAAGGAAAGGTCTACCTAAAATAATTGGAATTTCTTTATCTTCTTCCATATCTAATACAGTAAAGTCCAAAGGAAAGATAAATTTATCTACTTTAACAATCACATCTTCTATAACTCCTTTTGGATAAATGATAGATCGATCAACTAACATAAGTGTTACAGTAGTGGAAGAAATATCGACTAAACCTAACCTTCTAAATATAGATAGAGGCATCACATTAATGCTCACTCCTGTCGGCATATTTTTTTTAGGTTGTGTTTTATTTTGAAAAGGGGGTCGCCTAACAGAAATTATCGGCGAATGTTTAATTTAATTTAAATAAATAATTTTGAAAAGTAGTATTTAATTTTAAAAATGATTTTTAAATTTGAAGATTTTAAGATATGAAATCGAACCGATCTCGCATCCCGAATAGTTTATATAAACGAGCACCGTACTTCTGAGCCGTGTATCTATCCGAAGAATAGGCACCTTGCTTGACGATGAGACTCGATTAAATAAACTAGAAGATTTGTGATATCCGTTTGGTACGCGAACCAATTTTATTTGCTCGACAATTTCCCACGCTTAATATGAAAAACATTAAACGAGGTTTATATTACACAGGTTTTTAGAATTCCTATAAGAGCGAGCCCCATAGTTAATTACATCTTAAGTGACGGGAATCACCCAAGAAAACTCTCGTTAATAATCGGTAGTTACTGCTCTCGAGAATTTGAAAGTTTAAGTTTTCGAAAGGATTGAATTTTTGAAATTTCAAAATGGAATGGATCGAGTTTGGAACATTTTTGTTTTGGGAATTCGAAAGGAAGAAAAGTAGGAGAGATCACGGATTCGAAGCGAACTTCGGTAATTTCCGACTATCCTATTGTTTGGCTTGGATTTAGGAAGGTCCTAATGTTTGTTTAATGTTTCGATCTTGCGAATTTTAATTAATTTGGACTTATATTTGTATGATAAAATCATACAAATAGCCTCGAAGATGTGAGGGTTTATGTCGTATCGGACGACTACCTCGGAATCCTAAAACCGGTTAGGGCTTAATTTACATGACATGATTATGCAAATGCCTAACGAAAAGTTGAGGATTTATGTTGTGCTAAGCAAACTACCTCGAAATCCTATGACTTTGTTGTTTAATTCTAGGAAAGTTTTTGAGTAGACTCGAGTTTGCTGAGAGTTGATTTTGCTAACGAAGATGGTCGTCTTGCCCACCGTGCTCCAAGCTCCTTGTTGTTGCAGAGGTTTAGTTTTAGAAGTCATAAATCGGGAGATGAGAAAAGTGTTTTGGTTTAGAGAAAATCTTAATTTCCAAGTGTCTCTTTTATGTTTTAATTAAAACAAATCTTAAAGTTGATTATAACGACACCAGTTAAGATCCCACGGTTCCATCCTTCCAGCATCGTTATTTTTATCGGATTCACTTAGTCCAGATGAATTTGCTAAACTCAACTAAATGAGTTCCACACTTTCATTTAGACCGTGGGAAATCCCGTTAGCAACACGTAGGTTACATCATCAGAGGTATTCCGATCATCCAACGGGACGTTTTAATTTAGTTGTAATTGTAGTTTTGTGTTACGTTTGTGATTAAATTTTGAGTTGTTTTATATTTTGAAATGTTGTGGCGGTGAATTTTATCTTGCGATGACTTTTAACTTAGTTTTGGTTTCGGTTTAGGGGCTATCCTAAAGGTGTGGGTTTTCATGCAACGAGTTGTTTATCATGCGAAAAAGTAAGTGCGATGCGATTAAATAAATTGCAATAATGATAAATTGTAATAAAATAAAAGCGTACCTGGAGGGTCTTCCCGTCATCCCATGCTACACTTAAAACACAATTAGAATGTTTAAGCAAGTTCCTAGGTAAAGCTAAGGGAAGGGTTATGGTTTTCTACCAAATTCCTAGTCCTATAGCTAGTCATTTCCTATGACGTCTAGGTTCTTGTATTTTGGTTTTGAGGATGATTTTCTTCATCAAAGAATAATTAAGTTCAATTGTTCTTATGAACGTCCTATCGTATCGAGGAAGTGCTTAAGACAAATCTTAAACATCTTTTCGATATTTCAGGATTGTTTTAAGTCCAGAATGAATTTAATTAAATAAATGAATTAATCGTCCGGGAATTCAAGTTTTGTTATCTTGCTCGGTGAATTAGGACATTTGAATATCCTATAAGTGGAGTAGCATTTCATTTAACGTTACGTTTAGGAGTTATGATAACCAAAGTTCTCGAGGGCAAATTGGTGTTGAAATGGTTTATGATTTAGTTTAACTTTGGTTAAAGGGTTTAACTTTGGAATAGTGTTCGAGTTGCTTTTATATTTAATTTCTTTATGTCTTAGGTAATGTTATTTAATTCAATTTCATTTAACTTTAATTTAATTTAATTTAGTTTTAGTTTTAATTTAATTTAATTTAATTCAATTTAGTTTGATTTGATGTTAAATTAATTTAGTTTAATTTGATTTAATTTCCTTTAATTTAATTTAATTTGATTTAATTTTAATTTAATTTAATTTAATTTAATTTAATTTTTATTTAATTTAATTTAATTTAATTTAATTTGATTTAATTTAATTTAATTTAATTTAATTTAATTTAATTTAATTTTTATTTAATTTAATTTAATTTAATTTAATTTAATTTTTAATTTTAATTTAATTTAATTTTTAATTTTAATTTAATTGAAAAATTTAAAAAGAGTTTAATAATTTAACTTTTTAATTTAATCCTTTAACATTTTAAAATTTAAACTTGATTTATCATTTTTTAATTAGGAATTAAATATTATTGAAATGATTAATTTAGGGATTTTTAAATTAAAGAACAAATCTCTTCCTAAAAATATCCCTATTTTAATAGTTCCAATTTTATTATTCTTCCCAAATTTAATCGATTATTTAATTAAAGTTTATTTCAATTATTTTAAATTGTTTAATGGGTTTCTACCCTTTAATTGTTTAAATTTCAATCATCAAAGTCAGATTAAGATCAAATATTTTACTTGTTAATTTTATTAAACCTAAAGTTTTAATTAAGGGTTAAAATTTTTTAATTACCATTTTGCCCTTCAAGCTTAATAATTCCATAACTCACTAAATTGAGCTCAAATGAACTTGAAATTTTTATGTGACTTCACTCATATGCCAATAAAGACATGAGAGGAGAAAATGTGATTTTTCTATATTTAATTTATTTATGTAATTATTTTTGGTGGAAAATAAGAATTCCCAAGGAAAATTTAATAATATGACCAAGGGAAAGTTTATGTCCTTAAGAAAATTATGGGACATTCCTAATGACCAGAAGACCACTTGGACCAATTTTGGTGATTTTTTGAATTATATTATTTTTATTATAATTATTTTAAGTTTTGGAGTATTAATTAATTTAAAAAATAAAATAAAGGTTGAAAAATGAATTTTATATTTTTCAAAAATCTCTCTGATATCAAGGAAATCAGAGAATCAATTTTTGCAATTTTCTGATTTTTCTTTGATTTATTATAATTATTTTAGTGAAAATGCTAGAAAATACATTTTTTTTTAATTTTAAAATTACCTAGAGCTTTAAAATTTAATATCTCATAAAATAGACCTAAGAAAAATATGGGGTTTGTTCCTAAGTGATTAAAATTCAAAATGTGACATTTTGGTGAATTTTATTATTTTTATGATTTTTATTATTTTTTAATTATTAAAATATTAAAATAATATTAAAAATCAACTTTTTTAGAAAATTAAAATTTTAATTTTCTTAAATTCCCCTGATATCGAGAGGCTCCAAAACCAATTTGGTGAATTTTTAAAAAGTATTTTGAAAGTTATGAATTTTTAAAGTTTAAAATGACTAAATGGCTTAATCGACCCGATTAGTAGGGCTAACCGAAGTCCGATTGACTTCAAATTTTTATGGTGGGTTCCTCTGATCCTAAAGGTCAGTGGAGAATTGATTTCAAGTCAATTTGATGTATGGTTAGCTCTAATTAATTAGGGATCTATTTTGGGTGTTTAAGCCGATTAGGGTTATTCAAGTGAATTAATTCAAAAGTTATTTTTACTAGGGTCCTACGGTCATAAGAGACATCACCAAATTTTCCTAGAATTTATTTCACAACATGCTAATTATTGGAATTAAAATACTCAAAACGAGTAACATGAATTTGAAAAATCAATAACTTTTCATAGGGATGGCCTCGACTTTGGAAAATTCAGGGAATGTTCCCGAGTTCGGAGGCTTCAAAAGCCCTATGGTCTCATGCCATAGTGAATTTCACTATATGCATGGAGAATTAAAACAATGCGGGGGTAAATAAATTATTAAAAATAAAATACTTGATGAAATTAAATGATTTCTTTTCCACATTATTCTCCTCCGTTCACCGAGCAAGAAGGTATTTTTATTTTATTTTTATGATTTTCCTTCACAAAGTTATGAATTTTTAAAGTTTAGGGAATTAAATAAATAGAAAAAATCCCTAATTTTCTATTTAATCGACGCGGCGCCGCGCTCGTCCTCGGCATCTCCGAATGGCACGCGCGTCGCGCTTCCATTCGACGCCGCCGCTTGAGTCGGCGGCCCGGGTCCCGCGGTTCGCGTACCATCTCCCGGTCCGACGCCATCCGAGCCGTCCGTCCGCGCGTGTATTGAATGAACGACATCCGTTCATCGTCCCCAAGCCTCCTAACCCGAGAACCGTCCATCTTCAGGCCTAAGATCTCACTCGATACTTGACCAAATTTAACGTTCTTATGCTCTATGGATTCGTCTCGAGAAGACGAACACATCCATACGGTTTATGTGGCATGAAATTGGCTTAATGAAAATGGAGAATGTTCGAAGCTCGGGAAGAAGAGTGAGGCCATACCTTTGCTCGAGAGAAGTGTGGCTTATATGCGAGGGTTGTTTCACCTTCGATTGGATCTCGGCGAAGCTCCGGATGAAGTCTCTCAGTGCAGTGAATTGTCTAGGTAGTGATTTCGACCAAGCCCGATCACAAAGCTTGGAGGCTGGAGCAAGCTAGGTGGCACTGGAGATGGGGCTTTCGGTGGAGAACTTCTCCTCTTGGTCCGGTGAAGGTGTAGGACCGATCGATTTGAGGATTAGCTCAGCTGTGGCAAAGTGTCCTGGTTTTTAGGCTAAAGTTTGAGCTTAAAATTGAACTCGATTGGAGGAATTAGTCTGGAATTCGGTGGGGATCAAATGCTTTATGTATGGGGAGTAGTACGGAACAATTTTGGCGAGTTTCCTTAAGGTTTGTTTCGGCACCTCTCATGGTCGAGAGGGGTGGTGTTTAAATAGGAGAGGGTGGAGGGCCTCCAGGGAGAGTTAGGGCTTGGGATCAGTGCTTAGGTCGAGGGCGAACGACCATGGTGGCCATTGGGCATGGGGCGGCTCGAGCAAGGTAGAATCCCAAAGTTGGCTCACATGTGAGCTCTCGGCCATGGTGTTCTTCGGCGACACAGTGGTCGGCCGGCCGGGCATTGGTCACCATCTTGTTCGGGTGGGTCGGGGTTGGGGTTTGGTGCATTCGATTGAGGTTTGACATGTGTAAAGTGGTTGAATCAAAGTAGAAAGGGAAGGGGCCATTTTGGCTTATTTTGGTCAACCCATGCAAATGGGTTGGGTGCACCTCCCAAGACACGGTTTTGGGCTGAGGAGGTCGGGTGGGTCGATCTCCCATGTGTGGTGGAGTCTCCATCGAGGATTAGGTGGCAAAGCATGGTTTAGAGTGTGACATGCTTAAGGTAAAAAAAGGCTTAAGAAGGATTAGGAAAGGGGTCCTCCTTTTTCCATTAATGGCTTGATCACATGTCGAACCCTCCATGGCTTCATGTGGCTTGTCCATGGCTTGCATGGCTTGTCTTTGGCTTGGGGAAAAGCTTGGTCGATTTCATGAAAATGGATTTTAGGAATTTTTGGTAATTTGATGGAAATTTGTATGAAACTTGATTTGGAATGATTTGATGATGAATTTAGGACTTAGGTATTGAGTTTAATTGAAAGTATGATGAGGGGAAATGTCATATGGGCTTTGAGACCAATTTTGGGCCTTTGGATGTGGTAAAAGATGGGCTTTTAAAATGGTTTAAGGAATGGGCCTTTAAGTTTAAAAATGAATTTATGGATGGGAATTTTGTAAAGAGGTTGGGCCAAATAATTGTTGGGTTTAGCTCATGGATGTGTCATGAGTGACTTGAAGCAAATTGGGGGTGATTTGGGTTTGAATTGGGTTGAATTTGGGCTCTTTAGGTGAATGGGCCAATATAGGCCAAAATGGGTCAAGTTGGGCCAATGTTGGGCTAGGGTTGAAATTGATGTAAAATTAATGTTGAGAAATGTTAATGGGAGTGTTTTAAAGAGGTTTTGACTTTGGTTGGGCTTTGATTTTGGGGTTTGGGCTCATTTGGGTTAGGTTTGGGTTTAGGTCAAAATTGGGCCTTTTAGCTTTGGGTTGAATTTGAGTGGGGTTTGGGTCTAAATTTTGGGAAAATCATGTTAGTGTTTTTCTTGTGGGGATGCTAAGGAAGACTTAGAAAAGATTTGGGGTTAATTGGAGTTGAATTGGGTGAGTTTGGGTTAGGTTTGAGTCATGGGTCCAAATTGGGCTTTAAGGCTAAAAGTGAAATTGGATCCAAATGTCAATCAAATTGGACTTGGATTTGGTCTAGATTGGTGTTGGGAATGTTGAATTGAAGTTTAGGATTGAATTGGACCAGAATTTGGGTCGATTGGGTAGGTTTGGTTTGACATTGGGTTCACTTAGGGTTAAAATGGGTCGAATTGGGGGTTTTGACAAAAGTAGGGTAAATTGACAAAATTGGCCCATGGTGTAGTTGAACAAAATGAAATTGGGAATATTTGGGATTTTATGGAATTTTACGGGAATTTTCTGGAATTTTTGGATTTTTTGGGTCGAGGGGCATTTTGGGTATTTGGAGGGTATTGGGAGGTATTTTTGGAATTCTTGGTATTTTTGGCTATGGATGATCAATTTGAGTGATGTGGAAATGTTTGGGATTGATTTTGAGGAATTTTGGGTGATTTAGAAATTTTGCGAAAATTTGGGTAATTTGAGGTTTTGGGTAGGCTAAGCGGGTGTAGGGTCCGGGGGTCAAAAATTGAAAATTAAAAATTGAAAATTTAAAATTGAAGATTGGGTGAATATAAGTGGAATGAAATCATTTTGGTTGAGCCATGAAGCCGTATCAAGCCCACATGAGCCATGAAGGGACTCATTTGAGGCATTCATCTATGTTGTTCCTAACCCTCTTAGCGAGGGTTTAGGGGTTAAGGACCATCCATGTGAATCACTTACATGAGTCGGGAGATCGAGTTAGGTATGGGTGTGGTTTCTAGGAGGTGTGTGAAAGTGTAGTGTATGAGTGTAGTGTGTGTGTAAGTCGGCCCCTTCACCGGACCAGGGCCCGCGGAGGCGATCCTAAGGCCGAAGAGTCCTATAGGAACTCATCCTTTAAACATCCACATTTGATTTCAACCCTCTAGGTGATTAGGGGTCTACGAGTCGAGTTTGTGGAGTTTGCGGGGAGTTAAGAAGTGGTTTGAATTTCTAAAAGGTGGTGGATCCCGATTCTAATCCTCTAAGATAGTCGAAGGAAAAGCCTAAGGCTAGATCCTAAGTACTAAAGAGAAGAAGAGAAGACCTCATCAAAAATGAGGTCGACAAATGGACCTCGATAGGTGTGGTGAGTGACGGAGCACACCGCGCGTATTGGTGTTGACCGAAGCGATCAACAAAACCAACACAGATGTCCAAGTGACAAACTTAGGACGAAGTAGAAGAGTTTCCGTCGGGGAGTGTCGAGTATATCTACGAGCTGGAGATTCTCGAACTCCGTGGGGAAAGGAGGTGAATTCAAATCACATGATGCGGGGATTTCGATTTAGATTTCATTTTGTTTCGATTTAAGTTTTGATGTGTAAGTTTTAGATTTTGATTTTTTATTTTAAATTGAGGTTTGATTTAAAATTTATTTGAGAAAATTTGGATTTGAAACGAGAATTGAAACCTAGGTTCCAATCTCGGGATTGAAAAGGAAACTGGAATTTAGGTACCAGCCACGGAATGAGAATCGAGAGATTAAGTGTCGATTGAAAAGGATGAGAATCGGAATTTAGAGTGCGACCTCGAAAGTTTAAACGAAGGCTGGAGTTGAAATTTAAGTATCGATCACGGGAGAGAATCGAAATTTAAGTATCGGTCTCGAAAGATGGGAGGCGGAATTTAGGTACGCGTCCCCGAAAGAGAACTTGAATTTAGGTATCGAGTCTCGAAAGTTGAGAATTGAAATTTAGGTATCGATCTCGGAAGAGAGTCGAAATTTAGGTATCGACCTCGGAATGAGAAGCTGGAATTTAGGTACCCGAGTCTCGGAAATTTTGAATTGAAATTTAGGTATCGATTCGGATGAGAATCGAAATTTAGGTATCGATCTCGGAATGAGAAGCTGGAATTTAGGTACCGGTCTCGGAAATTTTGAATTGAAATTTAGGTATCAATTCGGATGAGAATCGAAATTTAGGTATCGATCTAGGAATGAGAACTGGAATTTAGGTACCAATCTCGGAAATTTTGAATCGAAATTTAGGTATCAATTCGGATGAGAATCGAAATTTAGGTATCGATTCGGATGAGAATCGAAATTTAGGTATCGATCTCGGAATGAGAACTGGAATTTAGGTACCAGTCTCGGAAATTTTGAATTGAAATTTAGGTATCAATTCGGATGAGAATCGAAATTTAGGTATCGATCTCGGAATGAGAAGCTGGAATTTAGGTACCGGTCTCGGAAATTTTGAATTGAAATTTAGGTATCAATTCGGATGAGAATCGAAATTTAGGTATCGATCTCGGAATGAGAAGCTGGAATTTAGGTACCGGTCTCGGAATTTTGAATTGAAATTTAGGTATCGATTCGGATGAGAATCGAAATTTAGGTATCGATCTCGGAATGAGAAGCTGGAATTTAGGTACCGGTCTCGGAAATTTTGAATTGAAATTTAGGTATCGATTCGGATGAGAATCGAAATTTAGGTATCGATCTCGGAATGAGAAGCTGGAATTTAGGTACCGGTCTCGGAAATTTTGAATTGAAATTTAGGTATCGATTCGGATGAGAATCGAAATTTAGGTATCGATCTCGGAATGAGAAGCTGGAATTTAGGTACCGAGTCTCGGAAATTTTGAATTGAAATTTCTTGTGGAGATTTGGATTTAGCGAGAGATCGAAATGAGATATGAAAGTGTTTTATATCCATGGGAATCGATCAAAGTACGATTACTTGGCGAAGGGTACAAACCCATGCCATCCGGATCAAATTGAAAACTCTTCGTGATTACGAAATCATCCGAGAGAGGGTTTCGAGGAGGTCTAGAATAGATCTTGATTTGAAGAAGGATTGGAGGGTTTGAGAAGATGGGTTTAAGCTGGAATTTAGTTTGAGCTTTAAATTTGTTTTGTTTGTCCTTTAACTATCCCGTTTTTGTTGTTTATTTGGTGTTCAACATTTTTTAGATTTTTAAGGAAAGTTTTCTTTTATTCCTTTTTTAATTTCTTTTATGTTCTTTGTTCGAAGTTCATTTAACTTTAATGGCGTTTCCCGATCAATTTGCACAAAAGAGGTGAAGGCGAAAATGTGACATGGTCACTTTCATTCCAATCATGTCGAAGATACATCATACAACTTGATGCGGAATATATTTCATACAATCCATGTAGACTCGAAACGGATTATGTATGATCTTCGTCGATCCATCCAAAGAAGCATCTGTCAAAATCCATGTCTGAATAGTGGGGTACATGGTCAATAACATCACCTTCCAAGCCATCCTTGGCAAGGATGCCGTATGGATGTACATTGGAGGTGTGATATTTTCCATGTAACTCACAGCTCGTAAGGCGGAGGCTCTCTAGCTACGGGTCTAGTTGGAAATGGTAAGGTGTCTTCCTGTCGTCCATCCTTCGAAAGTAGCGAGATTCGCTTCATCGGTACTCCGGTATGCGATGCTTAGCGATATCTGCTCCGTTGCCCTTCGGTATCATGACGGAACCTACCGGTAATGGTATCTTTGCGGCCCTCGGAACTCACACGGGCTCGCTATCCGGAGGTCGGATCCGAACATGATGTTACATTCGTTCGGGAAAGAGGCATGCGAAGGTCGACAAAGTCGTGGTGATCTATGTGTGGGGGTATGCGGTCACCACGCTTTGTAGATGTTAATAATGCGGTTATTGGGTATGCAATCTGTGGCGGTACCCTCCATGTTATCGATCTCTTTACCATTCTCTTGATGACTAGTGGCATCGGATCCACTTGGCCATGACGGAGTATTCCGGAGGGTTTCCCTTCTGTCTTCCGCAAAGTTGTAACGGCATCCACATTGTATTGTGATTCTTCCTTTCCACGGCATCCATCTCCGGGGTTCGAGTATGTGTTTTCCCTTAGGCGGCCCGCTCGGCCCATTCTTTTCGAATCCTGGATGCAATCCACGATTCGTTGTTGTTCATACTGCGAGAATACGTACGTATGTAGCTCGAGGCCCTCCAGTATATTGATCCTTCTGCCTCGATTCTCTCGAAGTATTCAAAAGTTTTCTTTTCGACATTCGCATTCTTTCCGGCTCGTACTACGGAATAATTTGCGAATGGCGAGGCACAGTGATGTATTGTGGGATATACGGCTCGATTCCTTCACGTTCTCCTGCATACCTTGGCTCCTCGGGGATGATGTCCGTCGGGACATCCCCCGGGGTTGCTTCTGACAAGGTCATGCATCACTGGTGGTTCTATCCGGTGGCGTGGTAGCCTTCTTTCTTCTGGTTTTTGTGAGATTTCCCTGGTCCTTTTCGTCATCCTAGGAGGCTGGCCTCCTTTCTTCGGGTTCTGGTGAACCGGTGTCCTTGAAGTGTATGTGCTTGGCGATAGCAAGCTTGTCTCGTCGCGGCTGGTCCATTTGCTAGTTTGGTTAACATCTTGCGGATGCGGCGATTCTTATTTCTTCGTTGCGTTCGTTGTGAGAGTAGCTCTTCGAACTTCTTGAATCTACGTGGGCGCGGCGGCGACAAGCTGCCCTCTGCTGTAGCGACTACGAGACTTCATTTTCTTATCTTCTTCGGTGTTTGCCTTTCTTTTCTTCTTGCTTGGATTGGTGGCTTGGGCCACCCACTTTCATCCGTGTACGCTCGGGCGGTTCTTCTCGGTCGACCGGGACCCGATCACTTTCCTCGTACTGTAGGCCTGCGGTGCGAAATCCGAGTCAATCTCGATTATCGCTCCATCTTTCACCCTCTTTTCATCGAGTGCGAGGCTTACGCCATTTCTAAAGTTCGGGACCAACCGCCGCTCGACATTTCCCTGCGAAAAGACAAGGAAAAGGATCGGGGGCTGTACTTAAGAACAAGAACATTAAGAAAATGTTTATTAAAGACATTTTTTTATTACTTCTTGTATTTTTAAATTTAACGGGAATGAAGTGGGATAAGATCGGGGAAAGAGATTTTGATATGGGAGAGAAAACATGGAAAACTTTATTATCATGATTTTATTTATTTTAGCACATTTTTTATTATTTTTGGGTTCGGACCCAGTCATAAGTAACTACCCTGCTCGTGTTTCTTAGGGATGAAGAATTCATTCCTTCGAAACATCAGGTAGCGTAATACTTTTTTAAGTATCGTCCGTTGATCGGAAGCATATGTCGTTCTCCACGGCGATTCACTAGGCTGGTAGGAACCTCACGAGTATCATTGCTTGACCACGAACGGCCCTTCCCAAGTGGGTTCAAATTTTCCTCCTATCTTGCGGTGTGCGAGAATAGGTCTCTTGAGAACGAGAACTAAGTCACTAACTTTGAAGGTTCTTGGGCGGACCCGGTTGTCATGGGCTTGAACCATCTTAGCTTGGTATAGTTCTAAATTCATGTTGCTTGCTGCAAGTCTTTTCCCTTCCGAGCTTTCCAATTCTTCTAGTCGTAATTTGGCGTTCTCTTCTGTCGTGATCTTATTTGCAAGCGCAATTCGAGTGAAGGAAGTCGAACCTCTAAAGGTAACTACTTGCCTCGGACCCATACACCGGAGCGTAAGGTGTAGCTTGAGTAGGAGTTCGAAGGTTGTCCGGTAGGCCCATAAGGCTTCTAATAACTTCTCGTGCCAATTTCTCTTATTGTCGTCCAAGGTTTTCTTTAAGATTTGAACGAGAGTTTTATTAAAAGCCTCGGCGAGGCCGTTTGCTCTTGGGTAGTAAGCTTGTTGAATACCGCCGGTCGATTCCATGTCTCCGACAAAATTGTTGATTTGTGTGCTTCGAATGCTGACCCATTATACGAGATAATCTGCGCGGCACTCGAAACGGTAGACAACTTGGTTCTTGAAAAGCTGCAGCACGTGGTGTGCTTTCACTTCTCTAAGTGGAGCTGCCTCGCGCACTTGGAAAAGTAATCTGTAGCCGCAAGAATGAAGCGATGTCCTTTTGAAGATGGTGGTTCATTGGACCCACTATATACGTGCCCCAACATTCGAATGGCCACGACGCAATTGTCGGATGTAGCACATTTGGAGGTTGGTGTAGAACCACTCCGTGCACTTGGCATTGATGACGGCTCTTGGCGATTTTCATGCGGTCGGTCATCATCGAGGGCCGGTAGTACCCTAGTCTTTTAATTTTCATTTTCATCTTCGGACCCGTAGTGAGCGCCACGAGTCCGAATGCACCTCTTTAACAATTTCGCGGGCCTCGCACCCGCTTAGGCACCTTAGCCGCATTTGATCAAAAGACCTTCGTATAACGTGTTGTTTATTAATGCGTAGGACGGAGTTCTTTTCTTGATCGATGAGCTAGCGACTATCGTCACAGTAGCTTTCTGTTTGCGGAGTAGTCATCGATGGTATCGCCGATCTTACGTGTTTTACATCCTGTATTACTAGCTGATCCTTTTTCTTTTTCGATTTATGTATCGTGTCCATGTCGAGCTGTGATAGGACTGACGTCAGTGAGCCGACACTTCCATCGATTCATCTTGCAAACGAGCAAATTCTTTTGCGAGACGGGCTAAAGCATCTGCTAAAGTATTTTCTTTTCAGGAATTTTGTAGATTGTCACATTCGGAATTTGTTCCAACAATTGAATGGCATACTGGAAGTATTGCTCGAGTCTTGGTTTAAAAATTCTATACTGTCCGACGATCTGTTGAATGATTAACTGCGAATCTCCGTAGATGTTGATGTCTGTTATCCCCATTTGAATAGCTAATTCCAGTCCTGTTATGAGGGCTTCATATTCTGCTTCGTTGTTTGTACATGGCTCGTCGAGTGGTAGGAGTATCTTAACATCCCCCGCTGCGGTGTTATAAAGATTAGCCCGATTCTGCCTTACAGGACACTATCACTTGCGATTCTTCGTCTTTGTGTCTTGAAGATGCTCCGTCGAAGTATAATTCCCAACGTCGATCATCGGGGTCTTCTAGGCTCATTATTTGTTCATACGGCAAGTCGTCGTTGAGAGGAGATTCTGCCGGCGAGAGGGTGTGCGGCGAGGAAGTCTGCTAGGACTTGTCCCTTTACGACACGAAGAGGCACGAAAGTTATATCGAATTGCGATAATATCATTGACCATACGGCAAGTCCGCCGGAAAGTGTTGGACGAGTCATCGAAGTATTGCGATGGATTAAACTTCGAGATCGGGTTGACCTTATGAGAAAGCATGTAAGGCTCGAGCTTTTGAGCGGCGAAGATCGGGGCCGAACAATGCTTTTCGATTGCGGGATACCTTATTTCCGTCGGAAGTAAACGACGGCTTAGGTAGTAAAGAGCATTTTCTTTACCCTCATCATTGACACAAGCTAACGGGGCTCCGAGAGAGTCGTCTAAAGCCGCGGTATAAAGTATCGATGATCTACACGAGGCCGGAGGCTGCTAAGACGGGAGGTGTCATTAAGTATTGCTTAATGTCCTCGAAGGCCTTACGGCATTTCTCTTCCCGAATGAATTTGGCGTCCTTTTTAACTAATGCCGAGAAAGGCTGACACCTACGACAAGTTTGAGATAAAGCGTCGAAGATATGCCGGCTTCCCTTGAAAGGATCGTAGTTGCTTTAAGGTTTTGGGAGGCGGCATTTCTAAGATAACTTTAATCTTTTCGGGTCGATTTTAATTCCACGATGTCGGACAACGAACCACTAAGAATTTCCGGAGGTAACGCCGAAGGCGCATTTTAAGGGATTCATCTTAAGGTTAAATTGCCTTAATCGTTCGAAAACGATTCTCGAATCATACGAAGTGGTTGTCCTTTACTTTGCTTTTGATGACCACATCGTCCACGTAGCATTCGACTTGATTGTGGATGAGATCATCAAAAATTCTTGTCATCGCTCTACGGTAGGTTGCTCCTGCGTTCTTCGATCCGAATGGCATCCACTGTGTAGCAATATACTCCGATCGGCGTTACGAATGCTGTAAGCTTTTCATCTTACGGAGCCATTTTTATGCGGTTGTATCTCGAAGATCCATCCATGAATGAGAATATCTCATGTGTCGAAGCAATGTCGATCATTAATTACAGGATCGGTAGAGGGAATTCATCTTTTGGACATGCCTTGTTTAAATCTGCGAAATCCACACAAATTCGATCGACCATTCTTCTTTCGGTGGCACTACATTGGCTAGCCAAGTCGGGTATTGTTCTTCACGGACAAATTTAGCTTCTATTAGCTTTTTAACTTCGATTATGACTTGTTGTTCGATTTCTAGACGCATTCTTCTAGGACCTTGTCGGCGGGACGAAGTAGGATCCACTCCTAGCTTATGGATCGCGACCTGCTGGAGCTAATCCCGGCATCTCGTCATAGTTCCAAGCAAAATAGTCTTTAAATTCCATTAATAACTTGATTATTTCTTACGAGTCTTCTTTATTGAGTAAGGAGCTAACAAAGGTAGGCCTAGGCTCTTCGCTAGTACCTAAGTTAACTTCCGTTAACTCATCTATTGTAGATTTAATTTCTTCTTCGAATTCTGGTGGAGCGTGTCGGCATTATTTTTTTAGGTTGTGTTTTATTTTGAAACGGGATCGCCTACTGAAATTGTGCGGCGAATTTTTTAATTTAATTTAAATAAATAATTTTGAAAAGTAGTATTTGATTTTGAAAATAATTTTAAATTTGAAGGTTTTAAGATATGAGATTAAACCGATCTCGCATCCCGAAATAGTTTATATAAACGAGCACGCACCATGAACTAGTGTATCCATCACTAAGGATAGACACACTTCTTGACGGTGGGGCTCGATTAAATAAACTAGAAGATTTGTGACATCCGTTTGGTACGCGAACCAATTTTATAAGCCGACAAAATTCCACTGCTTAATATGAAAACATTAAACGGGGTTTATATTACACAGGTTCTTTAAAATTCCTATAAGGGCGAGCCCCTATAGTTAATTACATCTTAAGTGACGAGAATCACCTAGAAAACTCTCGATAATAATCGATAATTGCGCTCTCGAGAATTTGAAAGTTTAAGTTTTCGAAAGGATTGAATTTTGGAATTCCGATAGGGAATGGATCGAATTTGGAACATTTTGTTTTGGGAATCCAAAGGAAGAAAAGTAGGAGAAATCACGGATTCGAAGCGAACTTCGGTAATTTCCGATTATCTATTGTTTGGCTTGAGTTTAGGAAAGTCCTAATATTTATTTAATATTTTGATCTTGTCAATTTTAGTTGATTAGGACTTATATTTATATGATAGAATCATACAAATAGCCTGGAAGATGTGAGGGTTTATGTCGTATCGAACGACTACCTCGGAATCTAAGACCGGTTAGGGCTTAATTTGCGATGCGAGTGCCTAACGAAGAGGTTGAGGATTTATGTTGCACTAGGTGAACTACCTCGAAATCCTATGGCTTGGTTATTTAATTCTAGGAAAGTTTTCGCTGAAGTAGACTCGAGTTTTGCTTGATGACGATGGCCGTCTTTGCCACCGTACTCAGAGCTCCTTGTTGTTGCAGAGGTTTAGTTTTAGAAATTATAAATCGGGGGATGAGAAGAGTGTTTTGGTTTAGAGAAAATCTTAATTTCCGGGTGTTTTTTATGTTTTAATTAAAACAAATCTTAAAGTTGATTATAACGACACCGGTTAAGATCCGCGGTTCCATCCTTCGGCATCATTATTTTTATCGGATTCACTTAGTCCGGATGAATTTGCTAAGCTCAATTGAATGAGTTCCACACTTTCATTTAGGCAGTGGGAAATCCGTTAGCAACACGTAGGTTACATCATCAGAGGTATTCTCGATCATCCAACGAGACGTTTTAATTTAATTGTAATTGTAGTTTTGTGTTACTGTTTGTGATTAAATTTTGAGTTGTTTTATATTTTGAAATGTTGTGGCGGTGAATTTTATCTTACGATGACTTTTAACTTAGTTTTGGTTTCGGTTTTAGGGATTATCCTAAAGGTGTGGGTTTTCATGCGACGATTGTTTATCATGCGAAAAGTAAGTGCGATGCGGTTAAATAAATTGCGATAATGTAAATTGCGAAAATAAATTGCGATAAAATAAAAGCATACATGGAGGGTCTTCCAGTCATTCAAGCTGCACTTAAAACGCAATTAGAATATTTAAGCAAGTTCCTAGGTAAAGGCTAAGGGAAGGGTTATGGTTTTCTACCAAATTCCTAATCCTATAGCTAGTCATTTCCTATGACGTCTAGCTTTCTTGTGTTTTGGTTTGAAGACGATTTTCTTCGTCGAAGAACGATTGAGTTGATTGTTCTTATAAATATCCTATCATATTGAGGAAGTGCTTAAGAAGAATCTTAAACATGCTTTTCGATACTTGCAGGATTGTTTTAAGTCGAAATGAATTCGATTACACAAATGAATTAATCGTCGAGGTTTAGTTAAGTTTTGTTATTATCTTACTCGATGAGCTAGGATGTTTGAATATCACTATAAGTGAAGTAACATTTCATTTAATATTACTGTTTAGGAGTTATGATAACTAAAGCTTTTGAGGGTAAATTGGTGTTGAAATGGTTTGTGATTTAGTTTAATTTCCATTAATGAGTTTAAATTTGGAATAGTGTTGAAGTTATTTTAGATTTATTTTGAATTCTTTATGTCTTTGGTGATGTTATATTTAATTGACTTAATTTAATTTAATTTAATTTAATTGAGTTTTAATTTAATTTAATTAATTTAATTGATTTAGTTTGATTTGATGTTACATTAAATTAATTTGATTTGATTTAATTTTAATTTAATTTGATTTAATTTAATTTAATTTAATTTAATTTAATTTTAATTCATTTAATTTAATTTAATTTGTTTATTTAATTTAATTTAATTTAATTTAATTTAATTCAACTTTTAATTTTAATTTAATTTAATTAATTTAATCCAATTTAATTTACTTAATTTAATTTAATTTTTAATTTTAATTGAAATTTTTAAAAGAGTTAAATAATTTAATTTTAGTTTAATGATTAAGTCTTTTAATGTTTTGAATTTGAGTTATCATTTTAATTAAGAATTGAATATTAATGAGATAATTAATTTAGGGATTTTTAAATTAAAGAATAAATCTCTTCATAATAATATCCTTATTTTAATAATTCAGATTTTATTATTCTTCAAATTTAATCAATTATTTAATTAAGGTTTAATCATTTTAAATTGCTTAATGGGTTTCTACCGCTTTAATTATTTAAATTTCGATCATCAAATCAGATTAGGATCAAATATTTTACTTGTTAATTTTTTATTAAACCTAAAGTTTTAATTAAGGATTAAAAATTTTAATTACCACTTTACCCTTTAAGCTTAATAATTTCATAACTCACTAAATTGAACTTCAAATGAACTTGAAATTTTTATTTGACTTCACTCATATGTCGATAAAGACATGAGAGGAGAAAATGTGATTTTTACTGTATTTAATTTATTTATATAATTATTTTTGGTAAAAAATAGAGATTTCCAAGGAAAATTTAATAACATGACCGAGGGAAAGTTTCATGTCCTTAAGAAAATTAGGGGACATTCCTAATGACCGAGAGGATCACTTGGACCGATTTTGGTGATTTTTTGAATTATATTATTTTTATTATAATTATTTAAAGTTTTGGAGTGTTAATTAATTTAAAAATAAAATAAATGTTGAAAAATGAATTTTATATTTTTCAAAAATCTCTACGATATCAAGGAAATCGGAGAAGCAAATTTTGCAATTTTCTGATTTTTACATGATTTATCATAATTATTTTAGTGAAAATGCTAGAAAATACATTTTTTTAATTTTAAAATTACCTTAAAGCTTTAAAATTTAATATCTCACTAAATAGACCTAAGAAAAATGTGGGATTTATTCCTATGTGATTAAAATTCAGAATGTGACATTTTGGTGGATTTTATTATTTTTGTGATTTTTATTATTTTTTAATTATTAAAAATATTAAAATATTATTAAAAATCAACTTTTTAGAAAATTAAAATTTTAATTTTCTTAGGTTCCCCTGATATCAGAGAGGCTCCAAAACCAATTTGGTGAATTTTTGTAAGGTATTTTAAAAGTTATGAATTTTTAAAGTTTAAAATGGCTAAGTGGCTTAATCAACCCGATTAGTGGGGCTAACGAAGTCCGATTGACCTCGAAACTTTTATGGTGGATTCCTCTGATCCTAAAGGTCGAGTGGAGAATTGATTTCAAGTCAATTTGATGCATGGTTAACTCTAATTAATTAAAGACTTATTTTGGGTGTTTAAGCCGATTAGGGTTGTTTTAAATGAGCTAAGTCAAAACCTATTTTTCCTAGGGTTCTCGAGTCGTAAGAAACATCACCAAATTTTCCTAGAATTTATTTCACAACATGCTTATTTATTGAAATTAAAATACTCGAAAACGACAACATGAATTTGAAAAATCAATAACTTTTTATAGGGATGGCCTACGACTTTGAAAAATTCGGGGAATGTTCCCAAGTTCGGAGGCTTGAAAGCACTATGGTCTCATGCCATGGTGAATTGTATACATGCATGGAGAATTAAAAGTATGCAGAGAGTAAATAAATTATAAAAAATAAAATACTTGATGAAATTAAATGATTTCTTTTCACATTATTCTCCTCTCGTTCAGCGAAGCGAGAGGGTATTTTTATTTTATTTTTCGATTTTTCTACACAGAGTTATGAATTTTTGAAGTTTAGGGAATTAAATAAATCAAAAAATACCCTAATTTTCTATTTATCCACGCGGCGCCGACTCATCCTCGGCATCTCCGAAACGCACGCGTGTCGCGCTCCCATTCGACGCCGCCACTCGAGTCGGCGGCCGGGCCCGCGGTTCTCGTACGCGTCTCTGAGTCCGGCGCCATCCGAGCCGTTCGTCCGCGCGTGTATTGAATGGACGGCATCCGTTCATCGTCCCAGAGCGTCCTCGCCAGAGAGCCGTCCACACTAAATCCACTAAGATCTCGCTCGATACTCGATGGATTTTCATGTTCTTATGCTTCTATGGATTCGTCTTGAAGAGACGAACACATCTATACGGCTATCATGCATTGAAATTAAAGCATTCGAAATGGAGAATCTCTAGAAGCTCGGGATGAAAAATTAGCTCATACCTTTGCTCGGAGAAGTGTGGCTTCGATCGAGAGTTGTTGCACCTTCGATTGGATCCGTGCAAGCTCCGGATGAAGTCTCACGGTGCAGTGAATTGTGCTAGGTGTGATTTCGACTGAGCTTAGATCACAAAGCTTGGAGGCTGGAGCAAGCTGGGTGGCATCGGAGATGGGGCTTTTGCTAGTGGACACCTTCCCTTGGTGCAGTGAAGGTGTAGAACCAATCGATTTGGGGATTGGCTCAGCTGTGGAGAAGTGTCCTGGTTTTGGGTGGAATTTCGACTACGAAATTGAGCTCGCGGAGAAGAAATGGCGGGGGGATCTCACGCGGGGATCAAGTGCTCTGTGTATGGGGAGGAGTCTGGAACAATTTTGGCAGAGTTTCCTTAAGGTTTGTTTTCAGCACCTCTCATGGCCGAGAGGGGTGGAGTTTAAATAGGAGAGGCTGGAGAGCCTTCCAGGGGGAGTTGAGGCATGGGATCAAGTTTGCTCGGTGAGGAGAAGAACGGCCATGTAGTGACCATTTGGCATGGGGCGGCTCGGCAAGTGGGAATTCCAAACTTTGGCTCCTCCCGAGGTCTCGGCCATGGTGTTTTCCGGCGATCCGGGCGGGTGGCCGCGGACATGGGTCACCCTCGAGGTCCGGGTGGGTCGGGGTTGGAGGTTTGTGCAATCAGTTGGCAATTGCCATGTGTAAAGGCTTTGAATTAAAATGGAATGGGGAGGGGGTCATTTTGGCCTTAATTTGGTCAACCCATTGGTTTGGGTTGGGTGCACCTCCCATGGCTTTGATTTTGAGGTGAGAGGATCGGTTGGGTCGACGAGGAAGAGTGGTGTGGTCTCATCCATGATGAGGTGGCTAAACATGGTTTAGTGTGTGACATGCTTAAGGTAAAAAAGGGGTTAAGGAGGATTAGGAAAGGGGCTCCTCCTTTTGCCATTAATGGCTTGATCACATGTCGAAGCCTTCCATGGCTTCATGTGGCTTGTCCATGGCTTGCATGGCTCACCTTTGGCTTGGGAAAAGGTTTGGTCAATTTCATGAAAAAGGGTTTTAAGAATTTTTGGTAATTTGATGGAAATTTGTATGAAACTTGATTTGGAATAATTTGATGGTGAATTTAGGACTTAGGTAATGACTTTAATTAAGTGGATGACAAATGGAGATGTCATGTGGGCTTTAGGGTAGATTTTGGGCCTTTGGATGTGGTGAAGTGGGCTTTTAGGAAAGTTTAAGGGAAATGGGCTTTTTTGATGTTCATTTAACTTTAATGGCGTTTCCCAATCAATTTGCACAAAAGAGGTGAAGGCCAAAAATGTGACATGGTCACTTTCATTCCAATCATATTGAAGATACATCATACGACTCGATACGGAATACATTTCATACAATCCATGTAGACTCGAAACGAAGCTATGTATGATCTTTGTCGATCCATCGAAAGAAGCATACGTCGAAAAATCCATTGTACGAATAGTGGGGTACATGGTTAATAACATCACCTTCCAAGCCATCCTTGGCGAGGATGCTGGTTGGATGTACGTTGGAGGTGTGATATCTCCCATGTAACTCGCGGCTCGTAAGGCGGAGGTTCTCTAGCTACGGGTGCGGTTGGAAATGGTAAGGTGTCTTGCTTGTCGTCCATTCTCTGAAAGTAGCGAGATCCGCTTCAGCGGCACTCTGGTATGCGATGCTTAGCGATATCTCGCTCCGTTGCCCTTCGGTATCATGACGGAACCTACGGTAAAGGTATCTTTCTCGGCCCTCGGAACTCACCGGGCACTCGTATCCGGAGGTCGGATCCGAACATGATGTCACACTCGTTCGGGAAAGAGGCGTGCGAAAGGTCGACGAAGTCGTGGTGATCTATATGTGGGGGTATGCGGTCACCTGTTTGTAGATGTTGATAATGCGAGTATTGGGTATGCAATCTGGCGGCGGTACCCTCCATGTTATCGATCTCTTTACCATTCTCTTGATGACTAATGGCATCGGATCTACTTGCCCATGACGGAGTATTCCGGTGGGTTTCCCTTCTGTCTTCGACAAAGTTGTAGCGACATCCGCATTGTATTGTGATTCTTCCCTTCCACTGGCATCCATCTCCGGGGTTACGAGTAGGTATTCTCCCTTAGGCGGCTCGCTCGGCCCATTCTTTTCGAATCCGGATACGATCCACGATTTCTTTGTTGTTCATACTCGGAGAATACGTCGGTATGTAGCTCGAGGCCCTCTAGTATGTTGATTCTTCTTCCTTTAATTCTCTCGAAGTATTCGAAGGTTTTCTTTTCAACATTTTGCATTCTCTCCGGCTCGTATTCCGGAATGATGCGAGATGGCGAGGCCTTGTGACATATTGTGGGATATATGGTTCGATCCCTTCACGTTCTCCTGCATACCTCGGCTCCTCGGGGATGATGCTGTCGGGACATCCCCGGGGTTGCTACTGCGACAAGGTCATGCATTATTGGTGGTTATCCGGTGGCGTGGTAGCCTTCTTTCTTCGATCTTCGAGAGATTTCCACGGTTCTTTACGTTATCCTAGGAGTGGCCTCCTTTCTTCGGGTTCTGGTGAGCCGGTGTCCTCGAAGTGTATGTGCGGCATTAGCTAGCTGTCTCGTCGCGGCTGGTCGCGGCTAGTTTTGTTAACATCTTACGGATACGGCGATTCTTATTTCTTCGTTGCGTGGCTGTGAGAGTAGCTCTTCGAACTTCATGAATCTCTGTGGGCGCGGCGCTGACAAGCCTGCCCTCCACTGTAGCGACTACGGACTTCATTTTCTTATCTTCTTCGGTGTTTGCTTTTCTTTTCTTGTTGTTGGATTGGTGGCTTGGGCCACCCACTTTCATCACTTGTACGCCGGGCAGTTCTTCTCGGTTAGCGGGACCCGGTCACTTTCCTCGTGCTTGTAGGCTGTCTGGTGCGAAATCCGAGTCGATCTCGATTATCGCTCCATCTTTCACCCTCTTTTCATCGAGTGCGAGGCTTACGCCATTCTTAAAGTTCGGGACCGACCGCCGGTTCGACATTTCCTGCGAAAAGACGAGGAAAAGGATCGAGAGTGCATCTTAAGAACAAGAACATTAAGAAAATGTTTATTAAAGACATATTTTTATATATATATATATATATTATATTCAAATTTAACAGGAATGAAGTAGGATAAGATCAGGGAAGAGATTTTGATTTGGAAAAGAAAACAAGGAAAACATATTATCATGACTTTATTTATTTTAACACATTTTATTATTTTTGGGTTCGGACCCAATCATAAGTAATTACTTCGCTAGTGTTTCTTAGGGATGAAGAATTCATTCCTTCGAAACATCGAGTAGCGTAATACTTTTTCAAGTATCGTCGGTTGATCGGAAGCATATGTCGTTCTCCTGGCGATTCACTAGTTGGTAGGAACCTCACGAGTATCTTGCTTGACCATGAAACGGTCCTTCCCAAGTGGGTTCGAATTTTCCTCTTATCTTGCGGTGTGCGAGAATAGGTCTCTTGAGAACGAGAACTAAGTCACCGACTTTGAAGGTTCTTGGGCGGACCCGGTTTGTCATGGGCTTGAACCATCTTAGCTTGGTATAGTTCTAAATTCTGTTGCGGCTGCAAGTCTTTTCCCTTCGAAGCTTTCTAATTCTTCGAGTCGTAATTTGGCGTTCTCTTCGTCGTGATCTTGTTTGCAGCTGCAATTCGAGTGAAGGAAGGCTGAACCTCTAAAGGTAACTACTTGCCTCGGACCCATACACCGGAGCGTAAGGTGTAGCTTGAGTAGGAGTTACGAAGGTTGTCCGGTGAGGCCATAAGGCTTCTAACAATTTCTCGTGCCAATTTCTCTTATTATCGTCCGAGGTTTTCTTTAAGATTTGAACGAGAGTTTTATTAAAAGCCTCGGCGAGACCGTTTGCTCTTGGGTAGTAAATTGTTGAGTATCGCCGGTCGATTCCGTGTCTCACGACAAAATTGTTGATTTGCGTGCTTCGAATGCGACCCATTATACGAGATGATCTGCGCGGCACTCAGAAACGGTAGACAACTTGGTTCTTGAAAAGCGTAGCACGTGGTGTGCTTTCACTTCTCTAAGTGGAGCTGCCTCTGCCTTGGAAAAGTAATGTCTGTAGCCGCAAGAATGAAACGATGTCCTTTTGAAGATGGTGGTTCTATTGGACCCACTATATACGTGCCTCGACATTCGAATGGCCGCGACGCAGTTGTCGGGTGCGGCACATTTGGAGGTTGGTGTAGAACCACTCCGTGCACTTGGCATTGATGACGGCTCTTGGCGATTTTCATGCGGTCGGTCATCATCGAGGGCCGGTAGTACCCTAGTCTTTTAATTTTCATTTTCATCTTTGGACCCGGCGGTGAGCGCCACGGAGTCACGAATGCACCTCTTTAACAATTTCACGGGCCTCGGACCCGCTTAAGCACCTTAGCCACATTTGATCGAAAAGACCTTACGTACGATGTGTTGTTTATTAATGCGTAAGACGAGTTCTTTTCTTGATGCGATGGGCTAGCGACTATCGTCCGGTAGCTTTCTGTTTGCGGGTAGTCATCGATGGTATGTCGCCGATCTTCGTGTTTTTACATCCTTCTTTGCAGCTGATTCTTTTTCTTTTTCGATTTGTGTATTGTGTCCATGTCGAGTTTGTGATAGGACTGACGTCCAGTGAGCTGACACTTCCATCGATTCATCTTGCAAACGGGCGAATTCTTTTGCGAGACGGGCTAAAGCATCTGTTAAAGCATTTTCTTTTACGGGAATTTTGTAGATCGTTACATTTGGAATGCGATTCAACAATGTTGTATGGCATCTTTGGAAGTATTGCTCGAGTCTTGGCTTTAAAATTACGTATTGTCCGGCGATACGTTGAATGATTAGCTGCGAATCCCGTAGATGTTGATGTCTGTTATCCCCATTTGAATAGCTAATTCCGGTCCTGTTATGAGGGCTTCGTATTACGCTTCATTGTTTGTACACGGTTACGTCGAGTGGTAGGAGTATCTTAACATCCCCGCTCAGGTGTTATAAAGATTAGCCCGATTCTGCCTTATGCAGGGCACTTATCACTTGCGATTCTTCGTCTTTGTGTCTTGAAGATGCTCCGTCGAAATATAATTCCCAACGTCGATCATCGAGGTCTTCTAGGTTCATTATTTGTTCATCGGCGAGATCGTCATTGAGAGGAGATTCGGCGGCAAAGGGTGTCTTGCGAGGAAGTACGCTAAGACTTGTCCCTTTACGGCACGAAGAGGCACGAAAGTTATATCGAATTGCGATAATATCATTGACCATCGGCAAGTACGCCGGAAAGTGTTGGACGAGTCATCGAGTATTGCGATGGATTAAACTTCGAGATCGGAGTTGACCTTATGAGAAAGCATGTAGTGCACGAGCTTTTGAGCGGCGAAGATCGAGGCCAAACAATGCTTTTCGATTGCGGGATACCTTACTTCCGTCGGAAGTAAACGACGGCTTAAGTAGTAAAGAGCATTTTCTTTACCCTCATCATTGACACAGAGTTAACGGGGCTCCGAGAGAGTCGTCTAAAGCCGCGGTGTAAAGTATCGGCAGTCTACACGAGGCGGGGCTGCTAAGACGGGAGGTGTCATTAAATATTGTTTAATGTCCTCGAAGGCCTTACGGCATTTCTCTTCCCGAATAAATTTGGCGTCCTTTTTAGCTAGTGCGAGAAAGGTGACACCTACGACGGGTTTGAGATAAAGCGTCGAAGATATGCCGACTTCCCTTGAAAAGATCGTAGTTGTTTTAAGGTTTTGGGAGGCGGCATTTCTAAGATAGCTTTAATCTTTTCGGGTCGATTTCGATTCCACGATGTCGGACAACGAATCACTAAGAATTTCCGGAGGTGACGCCGAAGGCGCATTTTAAGGGATTCATCTTAAGGTTAAATTGTCTTAATCGTTCGAAAACGATTCTCGAATCATACGGTGGTTTTCCTTTACTTTGCTTTTGATGACCACATCGTCCACGTAGCATTCGACTTGATTATGGATGAGATCATCAAAAATTCTTGTCATTGCTCTTTGGTAGGTTGCTCCTGCGTTCTTCGATCCGAATGGCATCACTTGTGTAGCAAAATACTCCGATCGGCGTTACGAATGCTTGTAAGCTTTTCATCTTACGGAGCCATTTTTATGCGGTTGTATCATGAAGATCCATCCATGAACGAGAATATTTCATGTGTTGAAGCAATGTCGATCATTAGTTCGGGATCGGTAGAGGGAATTCATCCTTTGGACATGCCTTGTTTAAATCTCGAAGTCTACACAAATTACGATTCGACCATTCTTCTTTATGTGGCACCGCATTGGCTAACCAAGTCGGGTATTGTTCTTCGCGGACAAATTTAGCGTCTATTAGCTTTTTAACTTCGGTATGACTTGTTGTTCGATTTCTAGACGCATTCTTACGGGACCTTGTACGATTGGGACGAAGTAGGATCCACTCTAGCTTATGAGCTGCGACCTGCGGAGCTAATCACGGCATCTCGTCATAGTTCCAAGCAAAACGGTCTTTAAATTCCATTAATAATTTGATTATTTCTTCGGAGTCTTCTTTATTGAGTAAGGAGCTAACAAAGGTAGGTACAGGCTCTTCGCTAGTACCTAAGTTAACTTCAGTTAACTCATCATTGTAGATTTAATTTCTTCTTCGAATTACGGTGGAGCGTCTCAATTTGTAAATCTTCGAGTTCGTACTGTAGTTTCCATGCGGTTTTCATTGGACTTCGCGAGTGACAACCAAGCAAAATTCGGTATCGTCAGTCGACCTCATTGTGTCGAATCCGAGTCCATACTTTGAATTGGGTGGACGACAGGAGTTATTCCATAATTTTTCAAAATGTTGTGATTGGCCTTTTGTCCATTGTCGAGGTAAGAAACCACGTTGAATTAAATTTTGAACACGGGGAGAGTACCACTCGAAAGGTAATTCCATTAATTCGATGAAGTGACATCTTCGAATTGTACATTATTTTCGAGTTTTGGAGGAAGAAGCACCACGGTAGAATTTGATTGGCCTTGCACCGTCGTTACGTACCTCTTTGACCACCATACCCTCGATCTTATTAGAATGGATCGGGGTTAGGGTCATAGTATGTACGTAGTGGTTAATCTTCTCGTACATTGATTTATATTCTTCGTTCTTTTCATCTTCGAGGGAGATCTTGAATTGCGGCTTCTTCTGACTTATTGCCGGCTGCTTCTTGTTTGATTTCTTTTTCTTCTTCGGAAGCTATCTTCCCGATCAACATTGATGGCTGGTTTCCTCGTCCGAGCTGTCCTAGCGTCTCTACCACGGCCTCGTCCCGGCCTCGACCTCGGATGCGAGTTGTGGAGAAACCTTCACCATCTCGCCGGAAGGGAGTGGTGAGTGGCTGTTGGACTAGAACTTCGAGTTCTTCGTTGTCATGAACTTTCTTTGCTTCATTTGTTACGGTATCTGCGGAGAAGATCGTTTTCTTTGGCGGTGCATAATAAGTTGCATCTTCATGGATTCCAATCTCATGTACGGAGAATGGTTGTAAGTCGCCTTTGATACGCTTGTTCCCCTCCATCGTAATATTTGATGCAACGATGCAGAGATGATGGTACCATCTTGTTTTCATGTATCCACGGTCGGCCTGGTAGAGCGTTGAACGACGTTTCGAATCGATTATGTGAAATTTTGCGGTTGTCTTTGCTAAGTCACCGGTCTTCATCGGTAGCGTTATTGACCCGAGGGCTCTTTCTCCTTTACGGTTGAATCCTCTTAATAACATTTTGTACGCTTCGAGCTCGCGAGCATCGATTTCAAGTATGCTTAGTGTTCGAAGACTCATTATATTGATTGATGCTCCTGGATCCACCAATACTGCGGAGAGCGTAAACTTCCCGATTGTAAGCTGAAATGTACAACGGTCGGTTGTGATGCTGCTGTCCCCAGTAGTAGGTCATTGTCCAGTGAAGGTAACGCCTCGTTGTTCCTTTAACGAGCGAACCTCATCTAAGGAATCTCCGGCCATTTGAGCTAAGCAATTTACGGATCGAGTAAGGCCTTGATCGAGCTTCTCTCATCTCCTTTGATAAGATGAGAGCATCGTAAATGCTCGGTTGGCCGGTAGTTTCCTAAGATGGGCTAGCACGTTGTAGTCCACTTTGTTCTCATGCGTCTCGGCTTCTTCTCGAATGGGTATTTCTTCTGCTGGGGTTGGTTCTTCTTGAACAACCACACCTTTCCTTTGTCTTTTGGACCCATTCTTGGAGGTAGAACTTTTCCACTTCTCGAGTTGACTTCGTAATTTCTTCGAATCTAGTGTTGAACTTGTCGGTGTCTCCTCACGAATCGGAATGACGGGCTCTTCGGATTATCTTCAAAATGCGAAGGCTCTAACTCTATCGTAACTGGAGCTCCTCGAAACTCACAGATAGATCCGTTGCTTGTTGAACTCTCGTAGCCTCCTTGATGGATGTCTTCTTCGTTATTTTGATCGTCGAGATCGTGTATGATTTGAGAATTGTCGTTGGTATCGAAGTCGATGTCCGGATTGTCGCTAGTTACGTAATCGTTAGAAACGGTCGAAAACGTAGCCAACGCCATCACCCTTATCATTATATGATCCCACGAAGTGAGCGAGATAATCATACAAAATCGGAGGTTCGAGGGATTTCTCCCCGAGATCGGAAGCAACTATCCTAGGATAAGCGGCCCCTAGCTCTAGCCTTAGGAGTCTCGGTCCCCTCTTCTTCGTCGATTTTCTTCTTTTCTTCGATCGTCTCTGTCGAGGTGGTTCTTCATCGCAAGTGATAGTACCGGTTTAACGGGTCTCGAACTACGAATTGAAGCTCGCACCGAAGCGGTTCGGATCTTGTCTAAAATCTTCTTCGAAGACCTCGTCAGAGCGGTAGTCCATCCATCGTCGGTTGCATAGGGATCTATCGGAATGACGGGATCGGTTGAGATAACATTGACGGAACCTCCTTTACGGGGTTCCTTCATGTACTCCTTCGGGATTGTTATATTTCCTTTACGAAGGTTGTCGTTGAGCCGACTTTTAAAGGTAATGCAATCTTACATCTTGTGCCCGAGCATCCAGATGGTAGGGGCAAAAGTTGGGATCACCGTTCTTGTTGACTTCCTCCGGTCTTTTAGGTTCGGTAGTGGAAATGCTGGAGTCTTCATTGAGGCTACGGAACATTTTCGATCTTGCTTCATTTTTGAACGGATATTCTCTGCTCGAAGCTCCTTAATGTACGTTGCGGACGAGGCGGTTGTTCATACTTGCGGAGACAGTGATCAGTTGGACCGGGGTTCTTGGTAGTCATGTTGTGGTTCTTTGCGGCCGTTCCGGTGGTATTTGCATCGGTTGCTTGCCTTTATCAGTCTTGCACGATGATCCGGATTTCTTTTCGAAGGTCTTCACCGGCTTACGCTTGTCCGTCTTGTCGGCGAAACTTAATTGCTTCGCCTCTTCTTGCAAGCTTCCGGCCTTGCTTAACAACTTCTCGAAAGTCTTAATAGTGAATCCTTTGAGGAGAAGTGCTTATCGGGCCGTGAATGCTTTTAAGCAAGATCTCGGCTGCATGTTGTTCTTGCGAGTTGTGGTTCACACTTCATGCTCAAGTTTCTCCATCGAAGTATGTAATCCACCAAAGTTTCATTCGGCCTTTGTTTCTCTACCACTTAAATCACCTATAGTGATGTGGTGCTTGAGCTCCGGCAAATCGCTTGATGAAGAGGCTCTCTAGCTGCGAGAATGTCTTCACGCGAGCCATTGGGTAATTCGCATACCGGTCGAAGGCGATTCTGACGAGCTGCTGACGAGGCTGTCGGAAGAGTAACGCATCGCTCCGCCGGCATTGCGACAGGCTGGCACGAAAGTGTGCGGCATCTTGTCGGGGGTTCCGGTTCCGTCGAAGGTCTTGAACGAGAGGTGGTACGAAGCCTTTCGGGTATTGGACGGCGTCGAATTCTTACGGGTAAGGTCTACCCGTCCGAATGGATGTCCCGTTCTTCGATTGTGCTAAGGCTTCTCGCACTCTGTTGTTCTACGAGTTCTTGATATCCTTTTCGGGGATCATACTTTGTGTTGTATCCTTTTCGGTGGTCATCCCCATTGACGGATGTAATCTCCTTTCCTCCGTCTCTGATGTGAATGACCTGCGGGGGTGTCTCTCATGTGGTTGTACTTGACTGCGGAGAGTGGCCGGAGCTACGGCCATCTCTTCCATCCTTTTCGCCATTTGAGCGATCGTGTCGTCCTTTTCTGAAGGCTGTCTTCTCATCGGTTCCGGCTCCTCTCTTCTGCCGAGTTGCGGGAGCACCTTGCGAGGCGATGAAGCTCGTGTCTCGACCATATTGATTTACGCATATTCGTCGTCCATGAACTCCGATGAATCGATCTCATCTCCGAACTTTTCTTCTCTTTCTTTTGCCGACCGTCGGATATCGGTTCTCGGCTTTTCCATGGCATCTTCTAGCGGAGGCTTTACTGTGTGTCTTTGCGGTTGTCGTGCGATAGGCTGCTAGGGTCCCTTTTTCACGAGTCCCCTTTATCGCGGTAGCACTTTCTTCGGATTCCGGCCTCTGGCGAGACTTTCTTTCTCGAGCTGCTTTGTTTCGATCTTAGCGCCGGTAGTGGGACGCCATACCATCCTTCTAGCGGCGGAAGGTGCTAGGACCGGATGGTGCAGTCGGCCAAATGCTTGGAAGGTGGTATCCTCCCTAATCTGTGATCACGAGACTACGACGGGCGGGCTAGCCTTCATTCTCTTGCTTGGCTTTTACGTCATGACGGCGGGCTCTACTCGGGGCCCGAGACGGGATTTGGGCGGCACCGCCACTATCCTTCGTAGAATCTCCGATACGGGGCGGTTTTCCTTCCTTGCTAACTTTTACGCAAAGTTTGCGGTCGACGAAACGGCGTAGTTCTAGTTCTTTTCTTGCGGTTATCGTTGTAGTATGCGGGGTGAGGGTAATGTGGCGACAATCTTGCGAACATTCTCCTCGTCCTCTGCCGGCGGAGGGGATGGAACATGCTTCCTCCCAAAAGTGGTATGTAGTCGAGCGGCGGTGTATATTACGGTAGCGGTGTATATTACGTAGCGGTGTATATTCGCGTTCGGAATTTCCTCAGGAAAGCGATCTCGGCGGCTACGGCTTCTCTGGCGATCCTTCTGCTTGTTTCTTCTTTGGGTCCTTGTCGGTGATGGAATCTTTGAGCTGGACCCGATTTCGAAAACGAAGGTCTTACGGGAAGATCCGTACCCTCCGCGGTAACGGGTTTACCATAGTTACGGATTTCTTTCCCCTTTGATTTGGCGGAAGTCGGGGTAGGTGCGGAAGCAGCTAGACCGGTGGGGGTAGTAAGAACGGTCCTCTGCGGACGGCGGTACTCCTCCTAGTCGGGATCCTTTGCGGGGAGGAAACTCTTGGGTCGACTGAGGTTGAACTCGAGCGGTGGCTCCTCGGCTTCGGATACCTTGTTCGTCGGTGCGAAAGAGGAGACGTCGGTGACCTTGACATTCGTGTTTTCGAATCCTTGTCCGAATCGGATGATCCCATTGTCGGGCGGCTCATCCTTATAGACGGCGAAGTCCGGTCCGTTGGTGAAGGAGAAAATCGGCTTCGGGGCTTCCATTTTGCGGGGTAGATTACGGTTTGTCGGTCCCGAAGTTATGCTTCTTTTCTTTAGGACGAGAAGAAAGGAATTGAAAAGAGTCGAACTCATTCTTGTTCATGTATTTATAAGAAGGAATCATTTGTTAAAAGAGTCACTTATTAGAGGGTTTGTTTATTTAGAACGGAATGTTCGAAGGTGTAGAGAAGGTAAGGAATCCGATTCGAGTTGGAAAGGAAAAGAAAGTCTTAAGCAAGACTTCTCGACTCGAAGGATCATTCTGAAACTAACACTATTGGGGGTCCGCCCCACCTCGAAAATGAGGTAAAAGGATCTCGGAACCTCTGCGTTTAGGGGTGTACAAACGGTGGCTCCTAAATCCGAGAGAATGTTGGCTATACTCATTCGAGATAGAAATGAACATAGTATTCCAACGGAAAGAAGGGTAGTTTGATCCACTAAGGACATGGATGCACTTACGATTTTTGAAAGCGAGAATTATACGATTATAATGGAGAGAGGAATTTTCCCAGTGAGTCGCCGGAAATCTTGTCGGCATATTTTTTAGGTTGTGTTTTATTTTGAAAAGGGGTCGCTAACGAAGTTGTCGGCGAATTTTTAATTTAATTTAAATAAATAATTTTGAAAAGTAGTATTTGATTTTGAAAATAATTTTAAATTTGAAGGTTTTAAGATATGAGATTAAGCCGATCTCGCATCCCAGAATAGTTTATATAAACGAGCACCGCACCATGAGCCGTGTATACATCACTAAGGATAGACACCTTGCTTGACGGTGGGGCTCGATTAAATAAACTAGAAGATTTGTGACATCCGTTTGGTACTGCGAACCAATTTTATAAGCCGACAAATTCCACAGCAATATGAAAACATTAAACGGGGTTTATATTACACAGGTTCTTTAAAATTCCCTATAAGGGCAAGCCACTATAGTTAATTACATCTTAAGTGATGGGAATCACCTAAGAAAACTCTCGATAATAATCAATAATTCGCTCTCGAGAATTTGAAAGTTTAAGTTTTGAAAGGATTGAATTTTGGAATTTCGATAGGGAATGGATCGAATTTGGAACATTTTGTTTTGGGAATCCAAAGGAAGAAAAGTAGGAGAAATCACGGATTCGAAGCGAACTTCGGTAATTTCCGATTATCTATTGTTTGGCTTGGATTTAGGAAAGTCCTAATATTTATTTAAATGTTTTGATCTTGCCGATTTTAATTAATTAGGGCTTATATTTATATGATAGAATCATACGAAATAGCCTCGAAGATGTGAGGGTTTATGTCGTATCGGACGGCTACCTCGGAATCCTAAGGCTAGGTTAGGGCTTAATTTGCATGATACGAATGCACAACGAAGAGGTTGAGGATTTATGTTGCCTTGAGGCAAACTACCTCGAAGTCCTATGGCTTTGTTATTTAGTTCTAGGAAAGTTTTCTTGAAGTAGACTCGGGTTTCTGTGATGACGATGGCCGTCTTTGCCCACATGCTCAGAGCTCCTTGTTGTTGCGGAGGTTTAGTTTTAGAAATCATAAATCGGGGGATGAGAAAAGTGTTTTGGTTTAGAGAAAATCTTAATTTCCGAGTGTTTTTTATGTTTTAATTAAAACAAATCTTAAAGTTGATTATAACGACACTCGGTTAAGATCACGCGGTTCCATCCTTAGGCATCATTATTTTTATCGGATTCACTTAGTCCGGATGAATTTGCTAAACTCAGTTGAATGAGTTCCACACTTTCATTTAGGCAGTGGGAAATCCCGTTAGCGACACGTAGGTTACATCATCAGAGGTATTCCAGATCATCAGACGAGGACGTTTTAATTTAGTTGTAATTGTAGTTTTGTGTTCTGTTTGTGATTAAATTTTGAGTTGTTTTATATTTTGAAATGTTGTGGCGGTGAATTTTATCTTACAGTGACTTTTAACTTAGTTTTGGTTTCGAGTTTTAGGGATTATCCTA
Organism: Papilionanthe hookeriana x Papilionanthe teres; assembly: GCA_022702705.1. NCBI lineage: Eukaryota > Viridiplantae > Streptophyta > Magnoliopsida > Asparagales > Orchidaceae > Papilionanthe > Papilionanthe hookeriana x Papilionanthe teres. The sequence goes on from JAKZJZ010000116.1 coordinate 33,449, forward strand.
AAGGTGTGGGTTTTCATACAACGAGTTGTTTATCATGCGAGAAAAGTAAGTGCGATGCGATTAAATAAATTGCGATAATGTAAATTGCGAAAAGTAAATTGCGATAAAATAAAAGCGTACACGGAGGGTCTTCCAGTCATCCAAGTTGCACTTAAAACACAATTAGAATATTTAAGCGAGTTCTGAGGTAAAGTTAAGGTAAGGGTTATGGTTTTTACCAAATTCATAATCACTATGGCTAGTCATTTCCTATGACGTCTAGGTTCTTTGTGTTTTGGTTTGAGGACGATTTTCTTCGTCGAAGAATAATTAAGTTCGATTGTTCTTATAAATGTCTATCATATTGAGGAAGTGCTTAAGAAGAATCTTAAACATCTTTTCGATATTTCAGGATTGTTTTAAGTCAGAATGAATTTAATTATACAAATGAATTAATCGTCAGGAATTGAGTTTTGTTATTATCTTGCTCGAGTGAACTAGGACATTTGAATATCACATAAGTGAAGTAACATTTCATTTAATGTTACATTTAGGAGTTATGATAACTAAAGCTTTTGAGGGTAAATTGGTATTGAATGGTGTGATTTGATTTAAGTTATAATGGGTTTAAATTTGGAATAGTGTTGAGTTATTTTAGATTTATTTTGAATTTCTTTATGTCTTTAGGTGATGTTATATTTAATTGATTTAATTTAATTTAATTTAATTTAATTGAGTTTTAATTTAATTTAATTCAATTTAATTCGATTTAGTTTGATTTGATGTTAAATTAAATTAATTTGATTTGATTTAATTTTAATTTAATTTGATTTAATTTAATTTAATTTAATTTAATTTAATTTAATTTAATTTAATTTAATTTAATTTAATTTAATTTAATTTGATTTAATTTAATTTAATTTAATTTAATTTAATTTAATTTAATTTAATTTAATTTAATTTAATTTATTTAATTTAATTTAATTTTTTAATCTTAATTTAATTTAATTTAATTTAATTTAATTTATTTAATTTAATTTAATTTTAATTTAATTTTATTTTTAATTTTAATTGAAATTTTTTAAAAGAGTTTAATAATTTAATTTTAGTTTAATGATTAAGTCTTTTAATATTTTAAATTTGAGTTATCATTTTAATTAAGAATTGAATATTAATGAGATAATTAATTTAGGGATTTTTAAATTAAAGAATAAATCTCTTACTAATAATATCCACTATTTTAATAATTCGATTTTATTATTCTTACAATTTAATCAATTATTTAATTAAAGTTTAATCATTTTAAAATTGCTTAATGGGTTTCTACCCTTTAATTATTTAAATTTCAATCATCCAAATCAGATTAGGATCAAATATTTTACTTGTTAATTTTTTATTAAACCTAAAGTTTTAATTAAGGGTTAAAAATTTTAATTACCACTTTTACCCTTTAAGCTTAATAATTTCATAACTCACTAAATTGAACTCGAATGAACTTGAAATTTTTATGTGACTTCACTCATATGTCAATAAAGACATGAGAGGAGAAAATGTGATTTTTACTGTATTTAATTTATTTATATAATTATTTTTGGTAGAAAATAGAGATTTTCGAGGAAAATTTAATAACATGACCAAGGGAAAGTTTACGTCCTTAAGAAAATTAGGGGACATTCCTAATGACCGAGAGGATCACTTGGACCAATTTTGGTGATTTTTTGAATTATATTATTTTTATTATAATTATTTTAAGTTTTGGAGTGTTAATTAATTTAAAAATAAAATAAATGTTGAAAAATGAATTTTATATTTTTCAAAAATCTCTCTGATATCAAGGAAATCAGAGAAGCAAATTTTGCAATTTTCGATTTTTCTATGATTTATTATAATTATTTTAGTGAAAATGCTAGAAAATACATTTTTTAATTTTAAAATTACCTTAAAGCTTTAAAATTTAATATCTCACTAAATAGACCTAAGAAAAATGTGGGATTTGTTCCTATGTGATTAAAATTCAAAATGTGACATTTTGGTGAATTTTATTATTTTTGTGATTTTTATTATTTTTTAATTATTAAAAATATTAAAATATTATTAAAAATCAACTTTTTTAGAAAATTGAAATTTTAATTTTCTTAGGTTCCCTGATATCGAGAGAGGCTCCAAAACCAATTTGGTGAATTTTTGAAAGGTATTTTAAAAGTTATGAATTTTTAAAGTTTAAAATGGCTAAGTGGCTTAATCGACCCAATTAGTGGGGCTAACTGAGTCCAATTGACCTCGAAACTTTTATGGTGGATTCCTCGATCCTAAAGGTCGGTGGAGAATTGATTTGAAGTCAATTTGATGCATGGTTAACTCTAATTAATTAGAGACTATTTTGGGTGTTTAAGCCGATTAGGGTTGTTTTAAATGAACTAAGTCAAAACCTATTTTTCTAGGGTTCTCTGGTCGTAAGAAACATCACCAAATTTTCCTAGAATTTATTTCACAACATGCTTATTTATTGGAATTAAAATACTCAAAACGACAACATGAATTTGAAAAATCGATAACTTTTCATAGGGATGGCCTACGACTTTGGAAAATTCGGGGAATGTTCCCGAATTCGGAGGCTTAAAGCCACTATGGTCTCATGCCATGGTGAATTGTATACATGCATGGAGAATTAAAAGTATGCGAGAGAGTAAATAAATTATAAAAAATAAAATACTTGATGAAATTAAATGATTTCTTTTCCACATTATTCTCACTGCTGTTCGGCTGAGCGAGAGGGTATTTTTATTTTATTTTTACGATTTTTCTACACGGAGTTATGAATTTTTGAAGTTTAGGGAATTAAATAAATCAAAAAATACCCTAATTTTCTATTTATCCACGCGGCGCCGACTCGTCCTCGGCATCTCCGAAACGCCGCGTGTCGCGCTCCCATTCGACGCCGCCACCGAGTCGAGCGGCCGGGCCGCGGTTCTCGTACCGTCTCCTGGTCGAGCGCCATCCGAGCCGTTCGTCCGCGCGTGTATTGAATGGACGGCATCCGTTCATCGTCCACGGCGTCCTCGCACGAGAGCGCGTCCACACTAAATCACTAAGATCTCGCTCGATACTCGATGGATTTTCATGTTCTTATGCTCTATGGATTCGTCTTGAAGAGACGAACACATCTATACGGCTATCATGCATTGAAATTAAAGCATTTGAAATGGAGAATCTCCAGAAGCTCGGGATGAAAAATTAGCTCATACCTTTGCTCAGAGAAGTGTGGCTTCGATGCGAGAGTTGTTGCACCTTCGATTGGATCCCGGCAAGCTCAGGATGAAGTCTCACGAGTGCAGTGAATTGTACGAGGTGTGATTTCGACCAAGCCCGATCCACGAAGCTTGGAGAGTTGGAGCAGGCTGGGTGGCACTGGAGATGGGGCTTTTGCTGGTGGACACCTTCCCTGAGTGCGAGTGAAGGTGTAGAACCGATCGATTTGGGGATTGGCTCGGCTGTGGAGAAGTGTCACTGGTTTTGGGTGGAATTTCGGTTAGGAAATTGGATTTTATCGAGTGAGGATTAGGGCGAGTGTGATCTCATGGGGATCGAAGCTGCTGCAGGGTGGAGAAGGAGTTTGGAACAATTTTGGCGAGTTTCGGCGAGGTTTGTGTCGACTCTCTCTCATGGCCGTGAGGGTGAGGGTTTAAATAGGAGAGGCTGGAGAGCCTTCCGGGGGGAGTTGAGGCATGGGATCGAGTTGCTGCTGGTGAGAGAAGAACGGCCATGGTGACCATTTGGCATGGGGCGGCTCGGCGAGTGGGAATTCCGAACTTTGGCTCCTCCTGAGGTCTCGGCCATGGTGTTTTCCGGCGATCCGAGCGGTGGCCGGCGAGGCATGGGTCACCCTCGGGTCCGGGTGGGTCAGGGTTGGAGGTTTGTGCAAGTCGGTTGGCAATTGCCATGTGTAAAGGCTTTGAATTAAAATGGAATGGGGAGAGGGTCATTTTGGCCTTAAATTGAGTCGACCCATTGGTTTGGGTTGGGTGCACCTCCCATGGCTCTGATTTTAGGCTGAGAGGATCGAGTTGGGTCGGCCAGAGGAGAGTGGTGTGGTCTCTCATCCATGATGAGGTGGCTAAACATGGTTTAGTGTGTGACATGCTTAAGGTAAAAAAGGGGTTAAGGAGGATTAGGAAAGGGGCTCCTCCTTTTGCCATTAATGGCATGGTCACATGTCAAGCCTTCCATGGCTTCATGTGGCTTGTCCATGGCTTGCATGGCTCACCTTTGGCTTGGGAAAAGGTTGGGTCGATTTCATGAAAATGGGTTTTAAGAATTTTTGGTAATTTGATGGAAATTTGTATGAAGCTTGATTTGGAATAATTTGATTGGTGAATTTAGGAACTTAGGTGATGGTTTTAATTAAGTGGATGACGAATGGAGATGTCATGTGGGCTTTAGGGTAGATTTTGGGCCTTTGGATGTGGTGAAGTGGGCTTTTAGGAAAGTTTAAGGGAAATGGGCTTTTTGATTTTAGGATGGGCATTTGGGTAAAGATTTTGTGAAGAACTTTGTCGAATAAATGTCATAATTGGTTTAGGGATGTTCTATGAAGGGCTTGGAATCGATTTGGTGTGATTTGGAGTTGAATTGGTTTGAATTTGGATTTATTTGGTAAGTGGGCATATGTAGGTCGAAGTGGGCCAACTTGGGCTAATGTTGGGCTAGGGTTGAAATTGATATAAAATCAATGTTGAGAAATGTTTATGGGAGTGTTTCAAAGAGGTTTTGACTTTGGTTGGGCTTTGATTTTGGGGTTTGGGCTCATTTGGGTTAGGTTTGGGTTTAGGTCGAAAATAGGGCCTTTTAGCTTTGGGTTGAGTTTGAGTGGGGTTTGGGTCTAAATTTTGGGCAAATCATGTTAGTATTTTGTTTGTGGGAATGTTAAGGAAGATTTAGAAAAGATTTGGGGTTAATTGGAATTGAATTGGGTGAGTTTGGGTTAGGTTTGGGTCATGGGTCCAAATTGGGCTTTAAGGCCAAAAGTGAGATTGGATCCAAATGTCAATCAAATTGGACTTGGATTTGGTCTAGATTGGTATTGGGGATGTTGAATTGAAGTTTAGAATTGAATTGGACCAAAATTGGGGTCGATTGGGTAGGTTTGGTTTGACATTGGGTTCACTTAGGGTTAAAATGGGTCGAATTGGGGGTTTTGACAAAAGTAGGGTAAATTGACAAAATTGGCCCATGGTGTAGTTGGACAAAATGAAATTGGGAATATTTGGGATTTTCTGGAATTTTCTGGGAATTTTCTGAATTTTTGGATTTTTAGGTCGAGAGGGGTATTTTGGGTATTTGGAGGGTATTGGGAGGTTTTCTTGGAATTTTTGGTATTTTTGGGTATGGATGATCAATTTAAGTGATGTGGAAATGTTTGGGAATGATTTTGGAGAATTTTGGATAATTTGGAAATTTTGAGAAATTTGGGTAATTTCGGGGGTTTTGGGTAGGTTAAGCGGGTGTAGGGTCCGGGGGTCGAAAATTGAAAATTTGGAAAATTGAAGATTGGGTGGATGTAAGTGGAAAGAAGTCATTTTGGTTGAGCCATGAAGCCATATCAAGCCCATATGAGCCATGAAGGGACTCATTTGAGGCATTATTTATGTTGTTCCAACACTCTTGGCGAGGGCTTAGGGGTTAAGGACCATCCATGTGAATCACCCACATGAGTCGGGAGGTCAAGTTAGGTATGGGTGTGGTTTTGAGGTAAGTGTAGTGTATAGGTGTAGTGTATAAGTGTAGTGTGTGTGTAAGCCGGCCCCTTCACTGAGACCAGGGCCGCTCGGGCGATCCTAAGGCGAAAAGTCACATAGGAACTCATCCTTTAAACTTCCACATTTGATTTCAACCCTCTAGGTGATTAGGGGTCTACGGTCGAGTTTGTAGAGTTTGCGGGGAGTTAAGAAGTGGTTTGAATTTCTAAAGGTGGGTCCCGATTCTAGTCCTCTAAGATAGTCGAAGGAAAAGCTGAGACTAGATCTGAAATACTTAAAGAGAAGAAGAGAAGACCTCATCGAAAATGAGGTCGACGGAGCGTCTCCGATTTGTAAATCTTGAATTCTTACGTAGTTTCCATGCGGTTTTCATTAGACTCGCAAGTGACAACCAAGCAAAATTCGGTATCGTCGGCGATCTTCTTGTGTCGAATCCAGAGACCATGCTTTGCATTGGGTGGACGACCGGAGTTATTCCATAATTTTTCAAAATGTTGTGATTGGCCTTTTGTCCATTGTCGAGGTAAGAAATCACGGTGAGATTAAATTTTGAACACAGGGAGAGTACCGCTCGAAAGGTAATTCCATTAATTCGATGAAGTGACATCTTAGATTGTACATTATTTTCGAGTTTTGGAGGAAGTAGCACCATGGTAGAATTTGATTGGCTTTGCACGCCGCTACGTACCTCTTTGACCACCATACCCTCGATCTTATTAGAATGGATCGGGGTTAGAGGTCATAGTATGTACGTAGTGGTTAATCTTCTCGTACATCGATTTATATTCTTCATTCTTCTCATCTTCGAGAGAGATCTTGAATTGCGGCTTTTTCGACTTATTGTCGCTTGCTTCTTGTTTGATTTCCTTTTCTTCTTCGAAGCTGTCTTCCCGATCGACATTGATGGTTGGTTTCCTCATGTCCCAGTTGTCCCAACGTCTACTGCCACGACCTCGTCCCGGCCTCGACCTCGGATGCGAGTTGTGGAGAAACCTTCACCATCTCGCCGTAAGGGAGTGGTGAGTGAGCTGTTGGACTAGAACCTCGGAGTTCTTCGTTGTCCCGAACTTTCTTTGCTTCATTTGTTATGGTATCTACGGAGAAAATTGTTTTCTTCGGTGGTGCATAATAAGTTGCGTCTTCATGGATTCCAATCTCATGTACGGAGAATGGTTGTAAGTCACCTTTGATGCCTTGTTCCCCTCCATCGTAGTATTTGATGCCTCGATGTAGAGATGATGGTACCATCCTGTTTTCATGTATCCATGGTCGGCCCGGTAGAGCGTTGAACGACGTTTGAATCGATTATGTGAAATTTTGCGGTTGTCTTTGCTAAGTCACCGGTCTTCATTAGTAGCGTTATTGAGCCGAGGGCTCTTTCTCCTTTACGGTTGAATCCTCTTAATAACATTTTGTCGGCTTCGAGCTCGCGAGCATCGATTTCCGAATATCTTAGTGTTCGAAGACTCATTATATTGATTGATGCTCCTGGATCCACCAATACTGCGGAGAGTGTAAACTTCCCGATTGTAAGCTGAAATGTACAACGGTCGGTTGTGGTCTGTCGTCCCAGTAGAAGGTCATTGTCCGTGAAGGTAACACCTCGTTGTTCCTTTAACGAGCGAAACCTCATCTAAGGAATCTCCGGCCATTTGAGCTAAGCGAATTTCCGGATCAAGTAAGGCCTTGATCAGAGCTTCTCTCATCTCCTTTGATAAGATGAGAGCGTCGTAGATGCTCAGTTTGGCTGGTAGTTTCCTAAGATGGGCTAGCACGTTGTAGTCCACTTTATTTCCATGTGTCTCGATTTCTTCTCGAATGGGTATTTCTTCTGTCGGGGTTGGTTCTTCTTGAACAACCACCATCTTTCTTTTGTCCTTTGGACCCATTCTCGGAGGTAGAACTCTTCCACTTCTTAAGTTTACTTCGTAATTTCTTCGAATCTAGTGTTGAGCTTGCTTGGTGTTTCTTCTTGAATCGGAATGACGGGTTCTTCTTGATTAGCTTCGAGTACGAAGGCTCTAACTCTGTTGTGAGTTGGAGCTCCTCGAAACTCGCGAGATAGATTCGTTGCTTGTTGAACTCTCGTAGCCTCCTTGATGGATGTCTTCTTTGTCATTTTGATCGTCGAGATTGTGTATGATTTGAGAATTGTCGTTGGTATCGAAATCGATGTCCGGATTGTCGCTAGTTACGTAATCGTTAGAAACGATCAAAACGTAGCCAACGCCATCACCCTTATCATTATATGATCCCACGAAGTGAGCGAGATAATCATACGGAGTCGGAGGTTCGAGGGATTTCTCCCCGAATCCGAAACAACTATCTAGGATAAGCGGCCCCTAGTCACAGCCTTAGGAGCCTCGGTCTTCTCTTCTTCGTTGATTTTCTTCTTCTCTTCGATCGTCTCTGTTGAGGTGGTTCCTCTATCGCAAGTGACGGTGTCGGCTTAGCGGGTTTCGAACTTTGAATTGAAGCTCGCACGAAGCGGTTTGGATGCTTGTCTAAAATCTTCTTTGAAGACCTCGTCGAGCGGTAGTCCATCCATCGTCGGTTGTATAGGGATCTATCGGAATGATGGGATCGAGTTGAGACAACATTGACGGAACCTCCTTTACGGGGTTCCTTCATGTACTCCTTCGGGATTGTTATATTCCCTTTCCGAAGGTTGTCGTTGAGCCGACTTTTGAAGGTAATGCAATCTTCATTTTGTGTCCGAAGCATCCGAGTGATAAGGGCGAAAGTTGGGATCACTTTTCTTGTTGACTTCCTCTGGTCTCTTAGGCTACGGCGATTTGGAAATGCGGAGTCTTCATCGGACTACGGAACATTTTCGGCCTTGCTTCATTCTTGAATGGATATTCCACTGCTCGAAGCTCCCTTAATGTACGTTGCGGACGAGGCGGTTGTTCATGCTGTGGAGATGAGTGATAGGCTGGGTCGGGGTTGTTGATAATTCTGTTGAGGTTGCTTGTGGCCGTTCGGACGATATTTGTATCGGTTGCTTGCCTTTGTCGGCTAGCTGCAACGATCCGGATTTCTTTTCAAAAGTCTTCACGGGCTTACGCTTGTACGTCTTATCGGCGAAACTTAATTGCTTCGCCTCCTCTTGCAAGCTTCCGGCCTTGCTTAACAACTTCTCGAAAGTCTTAATAGTGAATCCTTTGAGGAGAAGTGCTTATCGGGCCGTGAATGCTTTTAAGCAAGATGTCGATTGCATGTTGTTCTTGTAATTGTGGTTCACACTTCATGCTTAAGTTCCTCAGTCGAGTATGTAATCCACCAAAGTTTCGTTCGGCTTTTGCTTCTCTACCACTAAATCACTTATAGTGATGTGGTGCTTGAGCTCCGGCGAATCGCTTGATGAAAAGGTTTTCTAGTTACGAGAATGTCTTTCTCGAACCATTCGGTAATTACGCGTACCGATCGAGGCGATCACGACGAGTGGCTGACAAGTGTCGGAAGAGTAATGCATCGCTCCGCCGGCATTGCAACAAGCGGCACGAAAGTGTGCGACATCTTTGTCGGGGGTTCCCGGTTCCATCAAATGTCTTGAACGAGAGGTGGTACGAAGCCTTTTGGGTATTGGACGGCGTCGAATTCTTCCGGGTAAGATGCTACCGTCCGAATGGATGTCCCGCTCTTCGATTGTGCTAAGGCTTCTCGCACTTGCTTGTTCCATCAAGCTTTTGATATCCTTTTACGGAATCATGCTTTGTGTCGTATCTTTCTTGAGTTGATCGTCCCCGTTGACGGATGTAATCTCCTTTCCTCCGTCCATGATGTGAATGACCTGCAGGGGCGTCTCTCTTTGGGGTTGCACTTGACTTTGGAGAGTGGCTAGAGCTATAGCCATCTCTTCCATCCTCTTCGCCATTTGGGCGATCGTATCGTCTCTTTCTTGAAGGCTTGTCTTCTCATCGCTTCCGGCTCCTCTCTTTACGCGAGCTGCAGGGAGCACCTTGTGAAGCTGACGAAGCTCGTGTTTCGACCATGTTGATTTCGCATAATCATCGTCCATGAATTCCGATGAATCGATCTCGTCTCCAAATTTCTCCTCTCTTTCTTTTGCTAATCGTCGGATATCGGTCCTCGAGCTTTTCCATGGCATCTTCTGGCGGGCCTTTACTGTGCGTCCTCGCGGTTGTCGTGTGATGAGCTGCCGGGTCCCCTTCTCACGGGCCCCCTTCTGGCCGCCGTTGACCTCATTTTTGATGAGGTCTTCCTTTTCTTCTTTTTAGTGCTTAGGATGCAGCCTTAGGCTTTTCCTTTGGCTATCTTAGAGGACTAGAATTGGGACCCGCCTTTTAGAAATTCAAACCACTTCTAAACTCCTGCAAACTCCATGAAACTTGGCTATAGACCCATAATCACCTAGAGGGTTGAAATCGAAATATGGAAGTTTAAAGGATGAGTTCATATAGGACTCTTTGGCCTTAGGATGCCATACAGGTGGCCTGGTACGAGTGAAGAGGCTGACATACACTACACTTACACACTACATTTCCACACACTTCCTAAAACCACACCCATACCCAACTTGACCTCTGACTCGTGTAGGTGATTCACATGGATGGTCCTTAACCACTAAGCCGCTTGGCTAAGAGGGTTAGGAACAACATAGTGAATGCCTCGAAATGAGTCCTTTCATAGCTCATATGGGCTTGAAATGGCTTCATGGCTCAACCAAAATGATTTCACTCCACCCAAATTCACTCGATCTTCAATTTCCCAAATTTTCGATTTTTGACCACGGGACCACTACACTCTTAACTACTGCAAAGCACTTGAATTACCCAATTTTTGCAAAATCTCCAAATTACCTAAAATTTTCCAAAATCAATCCCAAACACCTCCACATCACTCGAATTGATCATCCATACCCAAAAATACCAAAAATTCCAAAAATACCCCCGATACCCTCGAATACCCAAAATACCCTTCTTGGCCTAAAAATCCAAAAATTCAGAAAATTCCCAGAAAATTCCAGAAAATCCCAAATATTCCCAATTTCATTTTGTCCAACTACACCATGGGCCAATTTTGTCAATTTACCCTACTTTTGTCAAAACCCCAAATTGACCCATTTTAACCCAAAGTGGACCCGATGTCAAACCAAACATACCCAATTGACCCCAATTTTGGTCCAATTCAATTCTAAACTTCAATTCAACATTCCCGATACCAATTTAGACCAAATCCAAGTCCAATTTGATTGACATTTGGATCGATTTCACTTTGGGCCTTAAAGCCGGAATTTGGACCCATGACCCAAACTTAGCCCAAACTAACCCAATTCAACTCCAATTAACCCCAAATCTTTTCTAAACCTTCCTTAACATCCTCATAAACAAAACACTAACATGATTTGCCCAAGATTTTGACCCAAACCCCACTCGAATTCGACCCCGAAAATCAAAAGCCCGATTTTGACCTAAACCCGAATCTAACCCGAATAGGCCCGAACCTCAAAATTAAAACCCAACCAAAGCCAAAACCTCTTTGAAACACTCCCATAAACATTTCTTAATATTTATTTTACATCAATTTCAACCCTAGCCCAACATTGGCCCAGAGTTAGCCCAATTTGACCTACATTGGCCCATTCACAAAAGAATTCGAAATCAACCCGATTCGAGTCCGAACTACCCCAAATTTGCTTCAAGTCACTCATGAAACATCCATGAGCTAAACCCAATAATTATTTGGCCCAACCTCTTTACAAAATTTCATCCCAAAATCCATTTTAAAATTAAAAGCCCACTTTCCTAATCCATCTTAAAAGCGATCTAAAACCCTTTCAAAAAGCCCAAAATTCTTCCAAAGCCCATATGACATTTCCCCTCATCATACATTTCAATTAAAATCATCCCTAAGTCCTAAATTCATCATCAAATAATTCCAAATCAAGCCTCATGCCAAATCACCCCTAAATACCAAAATTTTCCTTAAATCCATTTCCATGAAATTGACTTTACTTTTCCCGAAGCGAATGGAGCCATGGAGCCATGCATCAAGCCATATGCAAGCCATGAGAGCCTCTTTACATGTCACCATGCCATTTTGGGCAAAAGGAGGAGGCTCTTTCCTTAACTCCTTAAAGGTGGTTAACCACTTACATGATTCACGCTAAACCATGCTTAGCCCTAATTGTACTTGGATGGTGACTTGACCCTCACTATCAGGTGATCCAAATCACTTTCTCCTCGGCCTAAACCGAGGCCTTGGGTGGTGCACCTAGCCCGAAATGGGTGGGTTGACCCATTTAGGTCCAAATGCAGCCATGCCCCATTCCACTTTGGATCGAACGCCTTTACACATGTCCGTAGCCTCGATTGATTGCACAAACCTCGGCCACGACGCACGACCATGAGGGTGACCCATGCACAGCGGCCAGGCCACCCGAGGCCGCCGGAAAACACCATGGCCGAGAGCTCGCATGTGAGCCGACATTGAAATTCTCACTTGCTTGAGTGCCCACATCCACAGTGGTCACCATGGCTGATCTTCTCCTCACGGAAGCGGTGATCCCGAGCCACAACTCTCCACGGGAGGCCTCCGGCCCGCTCTGTCCTAAGCTCCACCCCTCTCGGCCATGAGAGAGAGCCGAAGCACAAACCTTGCGGAAACTGCGCAAAATTGTTCCGAGACCCTTCACCATCCTTAGAGCAGTTGATCCCGAGTGTCGATTTGCACCAATCCCTGCCAGCGAGCCCGATTTCTCGAGCTGAAATTCCATCGCAAACCGGGACACTTTGCCACGGTGAGCCGATCCTCGAATTGATTGGTCTCTACACCTTCACTGGACCGAGAGGAGAAGTTTCCCCTGAAAGCCCCATCTCGGGGCCACCCGGTTGCTCCGGCCTCGAAGCTTTGTGATCGGGCTGTGGTCGACATCATATCTGAGGCGATTCACCGGGACCGGGAGACTTCATGCGGAGCTTCGCGGGACCCGATCGAAGGTGCGACGACTCTCGGATTGAAGCCGCACTTCTACGAGCTAAGGTATGAGCTAACTATTCATCCGGAGCTTACGGAGATTCTCCATTTCGAATGCCTTGGTTTCGATGCATGTTAGCGGTATAGATGTGTTCGTCTCTTGAGACGAATCCGTAGAGCATAAGAACATGAAAATCCATTGAGAATCGAGTGAGATCTTAGGGATTTAGTGTGGACGGCTCTCGGGTGAGAACACTTGGGGACGATGAACGGATGCGAGTCCATTCGATACACGCGCGCGACGGACGGCGGGATTGCGTCGGACCGGGGAGACGGTACGAGAACCGCGGGGCCGGGCTGGCGACTCGGGTGGCGGCGTCGAATGGGAGCGCGACGCGTGTGCGTTCGGAGGCTGCCGAGGTTGTCGCGGCGCGCGTGGATAAATAGAAAATTAGGGTATTTTCTTATTTATTTAATTCACTAAACTTCGAAAATCCATATCTTTGTGTAGAAAAATCACAAAAATAAAATAAAAATACCCACTTGCTCGAGTGAACGAGAGGAGAATAATGTGGAAAAGAAATCATTTAATTTCATTAAGTATTTTATTTTTTATGATTTATTTACTCTCTGCATACATTTAATTCTCCATGCATGTATACAATTCACCATGGCATGAGACCATAGGAGCTTTTGAAGCCTGCGAACTTGGGAACATTCACAGAATTTTCCGAGTCGGGAGGCAATCTCTGTGAAAAGTTATTTATTTTCAAATGCATGTTCTTGTTTTGAGTATTTTAATTCCAAAAATTAGCATGTTGTGAAATAAATTCTAGAAATATTTGGTGATGTTCCTTATGACCGAGAGAACTCACAGGAAAAATAGGACTTGAGTTAATTCACTCAGATTAACCCTAATTGGCTTAAACACCCAAAATAGGTCTTTAATTAATTAGAGTTAACCAGGCATCAAATTGACTTGAAATCAATTCTCCACTGACCTTTAGGATCAGAGGAATCCACCATAAAAATTTGAGGTCGATTGGACTTGGTTAGCCCCACTAATTGGGTTGATTAAGCCGACTTAGCCATTTTAAACTTTAAAAATTCATAACTTTTAAAATACTTTTTAAAAATTCACCAAATTGGTTTTGGAGCCTCTACTGATATCAGGGGAGCACTAAGAAAATTAAAATTTCGATTTTAAAAAAAGTTGATTTTTAATAATATTTTAATATTTTTAATAATTAAAAAATAATAAAAATCACAAAAATAATAAAATTCACCGAAAATGTCACATTTTGAATTTTAATCACTTAGGAACAAATCCCACATTTTTCCTAAGTCTATTTAGTGAGATATTAAATTTTAAAGCCCTAGGGTAATTTTAAAATTAAAAAAATGTATTTTCTAGCATTTTCACTAAAATAATTATTATAAATCATAGAAAAATCAGAAAATTGCAAAATTTGATTCTCTGGTTTCCTTGATATCAGAGAGATTTTTGAAAAATATAAAATCCATTTTTCAACATTTATTTTATTTTTAAATTAATTAACACTCCAAAACTCAAAATAATTATAATAAAAATAATATAATTCAAAAAATCACCAAAATTGGTCCAAGTGCTTCTCTGGTCATTAGGAATGTCCCCTAATTTTCTTAAGGACAGAAACTTTCCCTTGGTCATGTTATCAAATTTTCCTTGAAAATCTCTATTTTCCACCAAAAATAATTATATAAATAAATTAAATACGGAAAAATCACATTTTCTCCTCTCATGTCTTTATTGACATATGAGTGAAGTCACATAAAAATTTCAAGTTCATTTGAGTTCAATTTAGTGAGTTATGAAATTATTAAGCTTAAAGGGTAAAATGGTAATTAAAATCTTTAATCCTTAATTAAAACTTTAGGTTTAATAAAAAATCAACAAGTAAAATATTTGATCCTAATCTGATTTGGATGATTGAAATTTAAATAATTAAAGGGTAGAAACCCATTAAATAATTTTAAAATGATTAAACTTTAATTAAATAATAGATTAAATTTGGAAGAATAATAAAATTGGAATTATTAAAATAAGGGATCTTTATTAGGAAGAGATTTATTCTTTAATTTAAAAATCCCTAAATTAATTATATCAATTAATACTCAATTTTTAATTAAAATGATAACTCAATTTAAAATATTAAAAGACTTAATTAAATTATTAAACTCTTTTGAAATTTCGATTAAAATTAAAAATAAAGTAAATTAAAGATAAATTAAATTAAGATTAAATTAAATTTAAATAATTAAATTAAATTAAATTAAATTAAACAATTAAATTAAATTAAATTAAAAATTAAATTAAATTAAATTAAATAATTAAATTAAATTAAATTAAATTAAATTAAATTAAATTAAATTAAATTAAATTAAATTAAATTAAATTAAATTAAATTAAATTAAAATTAAATTAAATTAAATTAAATTAAAATTAAATTAAATTAAATTAAATAATTAAATTAAATTAAATCAAATCAAATTAATTAAACAATCAAATTAAATTAAATGTAAATTAAATTAAAACTCGATTAAATTAAATTGAATTAAATATAACATCGTACAAGCATAAAGAAATTAAATATAAAGCAACTTGAACATTATTAAATTTAAACTCTTTAACTTAAATCGAATCATTTGAATACTTAATTTACCCTTGAAAGCTTTAGATTATTATAACTCATAAATGAAACATTAAATGAAGTGTTACTTCGCTCATAGGATATTCGAATGTCACAGTTCAGCTGAGCGAGTTAACAAGACTTGAAAACCTCGGACGATCGATTCATTTATATAATTAAATTCATTTGGACTTAAAACAATCACAGAAATATTGAAAAGATGTTTAAGATCCTTCTTAAGCACTTCCTCGATATGATAGGATATTTATAAGAACGATTGAATTTGATTATTCTTTGATGAAGAAAATCGTCCTTAAACAAACACCGAAGAACTTAGACGTCATAGGAGATGACTAGGTATAGGATTAGGAATTTGGTAGAAAACCATAACCTTTCCCTTAGCTTTACTAGGAACTTGCTTAAATATTCTAATTGTGTTTTAAGTGCGGCTTGGGATGACGGGAAGACCCTCAGGTACGCTTTTATTTTATTGCGATTTACTTTCTTGCAATTTACTTTCTTACGATTTACTTTATTGCGAAATGCATTTTACTTTTCTTGCATGATAAAACAACGGTTGCATGAAAACCCACACCTTTAGGATAGCCACTAAAGCTGAAACCAAAATTAAGTTAAAAGTCATTGCGAGATAAAATTCACCGCCACGACATTTCGAAAATATAAAACGACTCGAAATTTAATCACGAAACAGAACACAAAACTACGATTACAACTAAATTAAAACGTCTTGTTGGATGATCGGGAATACCTCGGATGATGTAACCTACGTGTTCTTAACGGGATTTCCACGGTGCTAAATGAAAGTGTGGAACTCATTCGGTTGAGTTTAGCAGAATTCATACGGGTAAGTGAATCAGATAAAAATAATGATGCGGAAGGATGGAGCGAGTGGGATCTTAGCAGGTGTCGTTATAATCGACTTTAAGATTTGTTTTAATTAAAACATAAAAAACACTTGGAAATTAAGATTTTCTCTAAACGAAAACACTTTTCTCAACTCTCGATTTATGATTTCTAAAACTAAACCTCTGCAACGACAAGGAGCTCGGAGCATGGTGGGCGGCACGACCATCGTCATCAGTGAAGCACGAGTCTACTTCGACAAAACTTTCTCAGAATTAAAACAACGAAGCCGTAGGACTTCGAGGTAGCTTGCACAGTGCGACATAAATCCTCGACTCTTCGTTAGGCATTTGCATTGCAAATTAAGCCTACTTAGGTCTTAGGATTCAGAGGTAGTCGTCAGATACGACAATAAACCCTCGCATCTTCGAAATTTATTTGTTTGATTTTATCATACAAATATAAGTACTAATTAATTGAAATTGGCGAGATTGAAATATCAAATAAACATTAGGACTTTCCTAAATTCAAGACGAAACGATAGGATAGTCGGGAAATTATCGAAGTTCACTTCGAATCGGTGATTTCTCTACCTTTCTTCCTTTGGATTCACGAAAACAAAATGTTCAAAAATTTGATCCATTCACTATTGAAACTTCGAAATTCGATCTTTGAAAACCTTAAACTTTGAAATTCTTGAGAGCGGAATCATTGATTATTATCGAGAGTTTTCTTAGGTGATTCACGTCACTTAAGATGTAATTAGCTATAGGGGCTTGCCCTTATAGGGAATTTTAAAGAACCCGGAGTAATATAAACCACTGTTTAATGTTTTCATATTAAGCGGGGAAACTTGTCGGCTTATAAAATTGGTTCGCGGACGAACGGATGTCACTAATCTTCTAGTTTATTTAATCGAAGCCCCACAGTGAGCGATTGTGTCCATCCTTAGGGATAGATACACGGTTTGTGGTGCGGTGCTCGTTTATATAAGCTATTTGGGATGTGAGATCGGTTTAATCTCATATCTTAAAACCTTCGAATTTAAAATTATTTTCGAAATCAAATACTACTTTTCAAATTATTTATTTTAATTAAATTAAAAATTCGTCAAATGATTTACGGTAGGCGACCCCTCTTGAAATAAAACACGACCTAAAAAATATGCGACGGGATTTACGGCGACTTCCGTGGGGAAAATTCCTCTCTCGATTATAATCGAATAGTTGCTTTCAAAAATCGGTAGTGTATCCATGTCCACTAATGGATCGAGCTACCCTTCTTTCCGTTGGAATACTATGTTCATTTCTATCTTGAACGAGTATAGCCGACATTCTCTCGGATTTAGGAGCGCATTGTTTAGACACCCCTAAACGAGAGAGGTTCGAGATCCTTTACCTCATTTACGAGGTGGGGTGGACCCCGATAGGTGTTAGTTTAGGAGTGATCCTTCGAGTCGGGAAGTCTTGCTTAAGACTTTCTTTTCCTTTACGAATCGGATTCCTTACCTTCTACACACCTTTGAACGTTCCGTTCTAAATAAACGAAACCCTCCAATAAGTGATTCTTTTAACGAATGATTCTTTTATAAATACATGAACAAAGAATGAGTTCGGACTCTTTTCGATTCCTTTCTTTTCGTCCTGAAGAAAAGAAGCATAACTTGGGACGACAACCGGAATCTACCTTGCGAAATGGAAGCCCAGGCGATTTTCTCCTTCGCCGACGAGTTGGACTCGGCATTGTCTATGAGGATGAAGCTTGCCCGACGATGGGGTCATCCAGGTTGGACGAGGATTTGAGCATACGAACGTCGAGGTCGCCGAGCGTCTCCCTCTTTGCAGCGACGAACAAGGTATACGAGGCGAGGAACCAGCGCGAGTTCGACCTTAGGTCGACCCGAGTTTCCTCCTCGCGAAGGGTCCGGCTAGGAGAATGCTTGCTTGTCCGCGGGAGGAGTACATTCTCACTACCCCTTTGGTCTAGTTGTTTCTGCACTACCCGGAGCACGCGAATCGAAGGGGAAAGAAATCCGGAAGCTATGGTAAACACTGTTGCGAGTGGAGGGTACGGATCTTCTGTAAGACCTTGTCTTCGAAATCGGGTCCGGTTCGAAGATTCCTTCGGCCGACAAGACCCAGAAGAAATAGAAATAGAAGGATCGCCGGGGAAGCCGGAAGCTGGCTGAGATTGCCTTCTGGAGGAAATTCCGAGTTGCCGGAATATACACGTTACCGGAATATACACCTTTGCTCGACTACATACCACTTTTGGGAGGAAGCGGGTTCCATCCCCTCTCGCGCGCGAGAGGATGAAGAGAATGTTCGAAAGATTCTTGCCACATTACCACGGCCCGCATACTACGACGATAGCCGCGAAAAAGAATCAGAACTACGCCGTTTGCTCGGCTGCGAACTTTGGTAGAAAAGGTAGCGAAGAAGGAAAAGCTGCCGTGTCGGAAATTCTACGAAGGATAGGGCGGGTGCCGGTCGAATCCCGTCTTGGGCCCGAGTAGAACCGCCGTCATGATAGAAAAGCCGACGAGAGAATGAAGGCTAGCCGCTGTCGTAGTATCGGGGTTACGGATTAGGGAGGATACCACCTTCCGGCATTTGGCGGATAGACCATGCGGTCATAGACCTTCTGCTGCTAGAAGGATGGTGTGGCGTCCCACTACGGGGCGATTGAGGCGAAACGACGGCCGAGAAGAAAGTCTCGCCGGGGAGGTTGGAATGCGAAGAAAGTGCTTCTTGCGATGAAGGGGACTCGTGAAAAAAGGACCGGCGACCATCGCATGACAACCACGAAGATGCACGAAAGCTCCGCTAGAAGATGCCATGGAAAAGTTGAGAACCGACATCCAGACGGTTGGCGAAAGAAAGAGAAGAAAAGTTCGGAGATGAGATCGACTCATCGGAATTCATGGACAACGAATATGCGAGAAATCGACATGGTTGAGACACGAGCTTCATCATCTTCTCGAGGTGCTCCTGCGGCCGCGAAAGAGAGGAGCGGAGGCGATGAAGAGACGGCTTCGGGGAAAAGGACGACACGATCGCTCGAATGGCGAAGAGGATGGAAGAGATGGCCGTGGCTGCAGCCGCTCTCCGAAGTCGAGTACGACCACATAGAGAGACACCCCGAGAAGTCATTCACATCGTAGACGGAGGAAAGGAGATTACATCCGTCGATGGGGATGACCGGTGAAAAAGGATACAACACGAAGTATGATCCACTGAAAAGGATATCGAGAACTTGGTAGAACGGCGAGTGCGAGAAGCCTAGCACGATCGAAGAACGGGACATCGCATTCGGACGGGTAGACCTTACCGGAAGAGGTCGACGATTGTCCGATACCCGAAAGGGCTTCGTACCACCTCTGTTTAAGACCTTCGACGGGCAAGGAACCCCAGACGGCATGTTGCACACTTTCGTGCCGGTTGTTGCGATGCGGCGGGAGCGATGCGCTACTCTTCCGACGGTTCGTTAGCGATGCGTCGGGGATCGCCTTCGGCGGGTATGCGGGGTGCCGACGGATGCAGTAAAGACATTCTCGGAGCTAGAGAGCCTCTTCATTAAGCGATTTGCGGAGCTCGGCACCACATCACTATAGGTGATTTAGTGGTAGAGAAACAGAGGCCGAATGAAACTACAGTGGATTACATACTTCGATGGAGAAATTTAAGTATGAAGTGTGAACCACGATGCGAGAACAACATGCGATCGGCATCTTGCTTAAAAGCATTCACGGCCGATAGCACTTCTCCTCGAGGATTCCTTATTAAGACTTTTGAGAAGTTGTTAAGCGAGGCGGAAGCTTGCGAAGAGGCGAAGCAATTAAGTTTTGCGGCAAGACGGACGAGCGAAGCCGGTGAAGACTTTCGAAAAGAAATGCGGGGTCGTTGCGGCGGTTGACGAAGGCAAACAGCCGATCTGAAATACCACGCGAACGGCCGCGGCAACCACGGCAAAATTACCGGCAACCCGGTCCGGCTATCGGTCGTCTCCGCGGTATGAACAACCGTCTCGTCCGCAACGTACATTGAGGGAGCTTCGAGCGAGAGAATATCCGTTCGAAAATGAAGCGATGCAAAGATGTTCGTAGCTTAATGAAAACTCCGGATTTCCAGTGCAGGAGCCGAAAGACCGGAGGAAGTCGACAAGAAAGGTGATCCCGACTTTTGCCCCTACCATCGGATGCTTGGGCACGAGATAGAAAAGCTGCATTACCTTCGAAAGTTGGCTCGACGACGACCTTCGGAAAGGAAATATAACAATCCGAAGGAGTACATGAAGGAACCCCGGAAAGGAGGTTCGAGTCGATGTTATCTCGGCCGATCCGTCATTCGATAGATCCACTATGCAGCGACGATGGATGGACTACGCACGGACGAGATCTTCGAAGAAGATTTTAGACGACATCCGAACCGCTTCGGTGCGAGCTTCGATTCGAGTTCGAGACTGTTAAGCCGGTCCTATCACTTGCGATAGAAGAACCACCTCGACGGGAGACAATCGAAGAGAAGAAGAAAATTGACGAAGAAGAGGGGCCAGAGATTCTAAGGCTAGACTAGAGGCGCTTATCTAGGATAGTTGTTTCGATTCGGGGGAGAAATCCCTCGAACCTGCGATTTTGTATGATTATCTGCTCACTTCGGTGGGATCATATAATGATAAGGGTGATGGCGTTGGCTACGTTTTGGTTGTTTCTAACGATTACGTAACTAGCGACAATCCGGGCGTCGATTTCGATACCAACAACAATTCTCGAATCATACATGATCTCGACGATCAAAATGACGAAGAAGGCATCCATCGAGGAGGCTACGAGAGTTCGACGAGCAACGGATGCATGCGGCGAGTTTCGAGGAGCTCCGGTTACGATAGAGTTAGAGCCTTGATTTGGAAGATAATCCGGAAGAGCCGAGTCATTCAGATTCGGGAGGAGACACGAGCGAAGCTCGATACTAGATTCGGAAGAAATTACGAAGTCGGCTACAGAAGTGGAAAAGTTCTACCTCCGAGAATGGGTCCGAAAAGACAAAGGAAAGCGGTGGTTGTTCGAAGAACCAACCCGGCGGAAGACATACCCATTCGAGAAGAAGCGAGACGCGAGGAGAACAAAGTGGACTACAACGTGCTAGCCCATCTTAGGAAACTACGAGCTGGCGAGCATCTACGATGCTCTCATCTTATCGAAAGGAGATGAGAGAAGCTCGATCGAGGCCTTACTTGATCCGGAAATTTGCTTAGCTCGAATGGCGGAGATTCCTTAGATGAGGTTTGCTCGTTAAAGGAACGAGCGAGGTGTTACCTTCGCGGACGATGACCTACTTACTTGGGACGGCGAGATCACGGCCGGCCAGTTGTACATTTCGATTCTGATTGGGAAGTTTACGCTCTCAGGAGTATTGGTGGATCCGGGAGCATCAATCGATATAATGAGTCTTCGAACACTAGCATACTTGGAAATTGATGCTCGTGAGCTCGAGGCGAGACAAAATGTTATTAAGAGGATTCGACCGAGAAAGGAGAAAGAGCCCTCGGGTCGATAACGCTGCTGATGAAGACCGGTGATTTAGCAAGAACAACGCGAAAATTTCATATAATCGATTCGAAACGTCGTTCGACGCTCTCTTGGGCCGACCATGGATACATGAAAACGGGATGGTACCATCATCTCTGCACCGGTGCATCGAATATTACGATGGAGGGGAACGGTGCATCAAAGGAGACTTACGACCATTCTCCGTACATGAAATTGGAATCCATGAAGATGCGGCTTATTATGCACGCGAAGAAAACAATCTTCTCCGGAGAATACCGTAACGAATGAAGCGAAGAAAGTTCGGGACAACGAAGAACACTGAAGTTCTAGTCCAACGATCACTCACCGCTCCCTTCGGCGAGATGGTGAAGGTTTCTCCACGACTCGCATCGAGGTCGGCGGGGGACGAGGCGTGGTAGAGACACTAGGACGATTGGACGAAGAAACCGACCATCAATGTTGATTGGGATGATAGTTACGAAGAAGAAAAAGAAATCGACGAAGCGGCAACGATAAGTCGAAAGAAGCCGCGATACGAAGATCTCCTCGAAGATGAAAAGAACGAAGAATACGAATCGATGTACGAGAAGATTAACCACTACGTACATCTTATGACCCAACTCCGATCCATTCTAATAAGATCGAGGGTATGGAGGTCGAAGGGTACGTAGTGACGGTGCGACAGCGTCGGAATTCTACTAGTGGTGCTTCTTCCTCCAGCGAAAATAATGTACAATTCGAAGATGTCACTTCATCGGAATTAATGGAATTACCTTTTGAGTGGTACTCTCCTGTGTTCGAAATTTAATTCAACGTGGTTTCTTACCTCGACGATGGACGAGACCGATCACAACATTTTGAAAAGTTATGGAATAACTCCGGTCGATCCTCGATTGAAGTATGGACTCGGATTCGGCACGGTAGGGTCGGTTGACGATGCGAATTTTGCTTGGTTGTCACTTGCAAGTCCGATGAAAGCTGCATGGAAACTACGGACGAACTCGAAGATTTACTGAGTGGAGACGCTCCACGGAAGTCGAAGAAGAAATCGAATCTACGATAGATGAGTTAACGGAAGTTAACTTGGGTGCTAGCGAAGAGCTTAGACCTACCTTTGTTAGCTCCTTACTCGATAAAGAAGACTCCGAAGAAATAATCGAGTTATTAATGGAATTTAAGAATTTGTTTTGCTTGGAGCTACGATGAAATGCCGGGATTAGCCCCGGAGGTTGCGGTCAGTCAAGTTAGGAGTGGATCCTGCCTATTCCGGTCGGACGAGGTCCCGAGAAGAATGCGTGCTGGAAATCGAACAACAAGTCGTAGCCGAAGTTAAAAAGCTAATAGACGCTAAATTTGTCAGTGAAGAACAATACCCGACACAGTTAGCCTGATGTGGTGCCGGTCGAAAGAAGAATGGTCGGATCGGAATTTGTGTGGACTTCGGAGAGATTTAAACGAGGCATGTCGAAAAGATGAATTCCCTCTCAGATTCCGAGGCGATGATCGATATTGCTTCGACACATGAAATATTCTCATTCATGGATGGATCTTCGGGATACGACCGGATAAAAATGGCTCCGAGAAGATGAAAAGCTTACGGCATTCGAACGCCGATCGGAGTATTTTCTTACACGGTGATGCCATTCGGAGTTGAAGAACGCGGGAGCGACTTACCGAAAGAGCAATGACGAGAATTTTTGATGATCTCGTCCACGATCGAGTCGAGTCTTTACGTGGACGATGTCGTCATCGAAAGCGAAAGTAAAGGAAAACCACTGTATGATTTGAGAATTGTTTTCGAACGATTAAGACAATTTAACCTTAAGATGAATCCCTTAAAATGCGCCTTCGGCGTCACCTCGGGAAATTCTTAGGATTCGTTGTCGAACATCGTGGAATTGAAATCGACCGGAGAAGATTAAAGCCATCTTAGAAATGCCGCCTCCCAAAACCTTAAAACAACTACGATCTTTTCGAGGAAGGCGGCATATCTTCGACGCTTTATCTCGAGCACTGTCGAGTAGGTGTCGGCCTTTCTCGGCACTTAGTTAAAAAGGACGCCAAATTTATTTGGGAAGAGAAATGCCGAGAAGGCCTTCGAAGACATTAAACGATATTTAATGACACCTCCTGTCTTAGCGACCCCAGGTCTCGGGTAGGCAGCGATACTTTACACCGCGGCTTTAGACGACTCTCTCGGAGCACTGTTAGCCGGGTCGATGATGAGGGTAAAGAAAATGCTCTTTACTACTTAAGCCGTCGTTTACTCCGACGGAAGTAAGGTATCCCGCAATTGAAAAGCATTGTTTGGCCACGATCTTCGCCGCTCGAAAGCTCGGGCACTACATGCTTTCTCATAAGGTCGACTTGATTTCGAAGTTTAATCCATTGCGATACTTGATGACTCGTCCGACACTTTCGAGCGGACTTGCCGGATGGTCGATGATATTATTGCAATTCGATATAACTTTCGTGCCTCGCGTGCGAGTAAAGGGACGAGTCTTAGCGGACTTCCTCGCGGCACACCCTTTGCGGCCGAATCTCCTCTCGATGACGATGCGCCGGATGAACAAATAATGAACCTAGAAGACCACGATGATCGACGTTGGGAATTGTATTTCGACGGAGCATCTTCGGCACACGAAGACGAAGAATCGCGAGTGATAGTGCCGGTAAGGCGGGAATCGGGCTAATCTTTATAACACGGAGCGGGGGATGTTAAGATACTCCTACCACTTGACGAGAGCCGTGTACGAACAACGAAGCGAGAATACGAAGCCCTCATAACGGGATTGGAATTAACCGTTCGAATGGGGATAACGGACATCGACATCTACGGGGATTCACGGTTAATCATTCGACGGATCGTCGGACGATACGGAATTTTTAAACCGAGACTCGAACAATACTTCCGGTATGCCATACGAGTATGTTGGAACGGATTCCGAATGTGACGATCTACAAAATTCCTAGAAAAGAGAATGCTTTAGCGGATGCTTTAGCCGTCTCGCAAAAGAATTTGCTGTTTGCAAGATGAATCGAGTGGAAGTGTCGGTTCGCGGACGTCGGGTCATATCGCGGCTTGACATAGACATGATACACAAATCGAGAAAAGAAAAGAATCGAGTTGCGGCGGTGACGAGAAAACACGAGAAGATTGGCGACGGCCATTGATGAACTACACACGAACGGAGAAAGCTACCGGACGATAGGTCGGCTGGCACATCGGATCGAAAAGAACTGCTGTCTTACGCATTAATAAACAACACATTATACGGAAGGTCTTTTGATCGAATGTGGCTAAGGTGCTAAGCGGGTACGAGGCCCGTGAAATTGTTAAAGAGGTGCATTCGGGACTGCGTGGCGCTCACCGGTCGGGTCCGAGATGAAAATGAAAATTAAAAGACTAGGAGTACTGCGGCCCTCGATGATGGCCAGTTGCATGAAAATCGCCGAAGGCGTCACCGATGCCGAGTGCGCGGGTGGTTCTGCATCGACCTCCGAATGTGCTGCACCGACAATTGCGTCGTGGCCGTTTGAATGTTGGGGCACGGATATAGTGGGTCCGATAGAACCACACATCTTGAAAGGACATCGTTTCATTCTTGCGGCTACGGATTACTTTTCGAGTGGGCGGAGCGGTTCCACTTAGAGAAGTGAAAGCACACCACGTGCTTCGGGTTTTCGAGAACCAAGTTGTCTGCCGGTTTCGGAGTGCCGCGCGGGGATCATCTCGGATAATGGGTCGGCATTCGAAGCACACGAATCGACGATTTTGTCGGGAGACACGGAATCGGCGGCGATACTCGACGATTTACTACCCGAGAGCAAACGGCCTCGGCGAGGCTTTTAATAAAACTCTCGTTCGAATCTTAAAGAAAACCTTGGACGATAATAAGAGAAATTGGCACGAGAAATTGTTAGAAGCCTTATGGAGCTGCGGACGACCTTCGAACTCCTACTCGAAGCTACACCTTACGCTGCGGTGTATGGGTCGAGGCGGTGTTACCTTTAGAGGTTCGGCTTCCTTCACTCGGAGTTGCGGTTGCAAACAAGATCGCGACGAAGAAAACGCCGGACTACGACTCGAAAGAATTAGAAAGCTTGGAAGGGAAAAGACTTGCGGCGCAACGGAATTTAGAAGCTATGCGAGCTAAGATGGTTCGAACGCACGACAAGGCGAGTCGCGAGAACCTTGAAAGTTGGTGATTTAGTTCTCGTTCTCGAGAGACTATTCTTGCACACGCAAGATAGGAGGAAAATTTGAACCCACTTGGGAAGGACCGTTTGTGGTTGAAGCGGTATACTCGGGAGGTTCTACCGGTTAGTGAATTGCGGGGAGAACGACGTATGCTTCCAGATCGACGGACGATACTTGAAAAAATATTACGTTACTGATGTTTCGAAGGAATGAATTCTTCATCCTAAGAAACACGGGTGAAGTAATTACTTATGATTGAGTCAGAACCAAAAAATAATAAAATGTGCTTAAGATAAATAAAATCATGATAATTAAGTTTTCCTTGTTTTCTTTTTCAAATCGAAATCTCTTTCCGGATCTTATCTACTTCATTCTGTTAAATTCGAAAATATAAAAAAAAAAAATCTGAAAAATGACAAACACTAAGTTCGCATGAACATTAAATAAACAATAAAATAAAATTTGAACCATTAAAAGATAAACGAAATCAACACGAATCTCAAATTCAATCTTTCCAATTCGAATCAAATTCAATCTTTCGAACTTCAATCAAATTCCATCCTTCGAATTCGAATCAATTCTCGATCAAATTCCAAATCCATCTCGATCAAATTTCAAATTTGATCTTCCCAATCTCGAATCGAATTCTCGATCGAATTCCAAATCC
Organism: Papilionanthe hookeriana x Papilionanthe teres; assembly: GCA_022702705.1. Lineage (NCBI taxonomy): Eukaryota > Viridiplantae > Streptophyta > Magnoliopsida > Asparagales > Orchidaceae > Papilionanthe > Papilionanthe hookeriana x Papilionanthe teres. Next base: position 60,072 of record JAKZJZ010000116.1, read on the forward strand.
GATCTCGATCGAGTTTGAACTTGATCTTCCAATTCGAAATCGAATCTTAAATCGAATTTCGATCGAGTTGAACTCATCCTTCCAATTTCCAATTTCCAATTCGATCTTTCAGGACTTCAGTCTCGATCAGATTCGAATTCAATCTTGAGTCGAGATTCTCAGAATTTCAGGATCTTTCGTAGAATACATCGAAATTCAAATCTTTTGGGTCGAGGATTTTACATCCAGATACCTTTGCTAGGATTCTTTTCTGTTGCCTTTGAAATACATCGAAATTCGAACCTTTTGGGTCGAGGATTTTACATCAGTACCTTGCTTTAGGATTCTTTTCTGTGCCTTTGAAATACATCAAATTCAAAACTTTTGGGTCGAGGATTTTACATCGAAAGCTGTACTTGCTTTAGGATTCTTTTCTGTTGCCTTTGAAATACATCAAAATTCAAAACTTTTGGGTCGAGGATTTTACATCAAGGCTGCCTTTGCTTTAGGATTCTTTTCTGTTGCCTTGAAATACATCAAATTCAAACCTTTTGGGTCGAGGATTTTACATCAAAGTGCCTATTGCTTTAGGATCCTTTTCATGTTGCCTTTGAAATACATCAAAATTCAAACTCTTTTGGGTCGAGGATTTTACATCGAGACTACTGTTGCTTTAGGATTCTCTTTCTGTTGCCTTTGAAATACATCGAAATTCAAACTTTTGGGTCGAGGATTTTACATCCAAGTGCCTATTGCTTTAGGATTCTCTTCTATGTGCCTTTGAAATACATCGAAAATTCAAAACTTTTGAGGTCGAGGATTTTACATCAAAGTACTTGCCTTGCTAGGATTCTCTTCTCTGTTGCCTTTGAAATACATCAAAATTCAAACCTTTTGAGTCGAGGATTTTACATCGAATGCTACCTTGCTAGGATTCTCTTCTATTGCCTTTGAAATACATCGAAATTTAACCTTTGGGTCGAGGATTTTACATCCGAGGCTGCATTGCTTTAGGATCTTTTCCTATCGCGATGAAATACATCACATCGAAATCGAACTCTTGAGGTTAAGGATTTTACATCCAACACCGCTTTGCTGCGAGATATCTTCTCATTGCAACGATTCGATCTAATCGATTCGATTTTCTTTCGAGGTTGGAGATGTTACATCTAAAACCTCGAAATTCTAATTTTCATTTCGAATCGAATCCCTCGAATTAATTTTGACGAAACTTGATCTAAATTGAAACTCGAACTAAAATTTAAACTCGCACATCAAAACATAAATTGAAACAAAATAAAATCTAAATCGAAATTCCCTCGAGATCATGTGATTTGGGATTTACCTCCTTTTCCTTTCCCCGGCGAGAGTTCGAGAATCTCCGGTTCGAGGAGATATACTTGACACTCCCGGCGAAACTCTTCACTTCGTCCTAAGTTCGTCGCTTGGACATACGTGTTGGTTTGTTGATCGCTTCGGTCGGCACCGATACGCGCGGTGTGCTCCGTCGGCTCACCACACTATTGGGGGTCCATTTGTTGACCTCATTTTTGATGAGGTCTTCCTTTCTTCTTTTTAGTGCTTAGGATGCTAGCCTTAGGCTTTTCCTTTGACTATCTTAGAGGACTAGAATTGGGACCCGCCTTTTAGAAATTCAAACCACTTCTAAACTCCTGCAAGCTCCATGAAACTTGACTATAGACCCCTAATCACCTAGAGGGTTGAAATCGAATATGGAAGTTTAAAGGATGAGTTCTATAGGACTCTTTGGCACTTAGGAGCCCTACAGGTGGCACAGTGCGGTGAAGGGGCTGACATACACTACACTTACACACTACATTTCCACACACTTCCTAAAACCACACCCATACCCGACTTGACCTCTGACTCATGTAGGTGATTCGCATGGATGGTCCTTAACCCTAAGCCGCTTGGTAAGAGGGTTAGGAACAACATAGTGAATGCCTCGAATGAGTCCTTTCATGGCTCATATGGGCTTGAAATGGCTTCATGGCTCAACCAAAATGATTTCACCCCACCCAAATTCACCCGATCTTCGATTTCCCAAATTTTCGATTTTTGACCCCGGGACCCTACCTCTTAAGCTACTGCATGGCATGAATTACCCAATTTTTGCAAAATCTCCAAATTACCTAAAATTTTCCAAAATCGATCCCAAACACCTCCACATCACTCAAATTGATCATCCATACCCAAAAATACCAAAAATTCCAAAAATACCCCCGATACCCTCGAATACCCAAAATACCCTTCTTGGCCTAAAAATCCAAAAATTCAGAAAATTCCCAGAAAATTCCAGAAAATCCCAAATATTCCCAATTTCATTTTGTCCAACTACACCATGGGCCAATTTTGTCAATTTACCCTACTTTTGTCGAAAACCCCCAAATTGACCGATTTTAACCCGAAAGTGGACCCGATGTCGAACCAAACATACCCGATTGACCCCAATTTTGGTCCAATTCAATTCTAAACTTCAATTCAACATTCCCGATACCAATTTAGACCAAATCCAAGTCAATTTGATTGACATTTGGATCGATTTCACTTTGGGCCTTAAAGCCCGAATTTGGACCCATGACCCGAGCTTAGCCCAAACTAACCCAATTCGACTCCAATTAACCCCAAATCTTTTCTAAACCTTCCTTAACATCCTCATAAACAAAACACTAACATGATTTGCCCAAGATTTTGACCCAAACCCCACTCGAATTCGACCCGAAATCAAAAAGCCCGATTTTGACCTAAACCCAGAATCTAACCCAGAATAGGCCCAAACCTCGAAATTAAAACCCAACCAAAGCCAAAACCTCTTTGAAACACTCCCATAAACATTTCTTAATATTTATTTTACATCAATTTCAACCCTAGCCCAACATTGGCCCAAGTTAGCCCGATTTGACCTACATTGGCCCATTCACGAAAAATTCGAATCCGACCCGATTCGAGTCCAAACTACCCCAAATTTGCTTGAGTCACTCATGACACATCCATGAGCTAAACCCAATAATTATTTGGCCCAACCTCTTTACAAAATTTCATCCCAAAATCCATTTTAAAATTCAAGAGCCCACTTTCCTTAATCCATCTTAAAAGCCATCTAAAACACTTTCAAAAGCCCGAAATTCTTCTAAAGCCCATATGACATTTCCACTCATCATACTTTCAATTAAAATCATCCCTAAGTCCTAAATTCATCATCAAATAATTCCAAATCAAGCCTCGTACCAAATCACCCCTAAATACCAAAATTTTCCTTAAATCCATTTCCATGAAATTGACTTTACTTTTCCCGAAGCAGAATGGAGCCATGGAGCCATGCATAAGCCATATGCAAGCCATGAGAGCCTCTTTACATGTCACCAGTGCCATTTTGGGCAAAAGGAGGAGGCTCTTTCCTTAACTCCTAAAGGTGGTTAACCACTTACATGATTCGCACTAAACCATGCTTAAGCTGCAATTGTACTTGGATTGTGACTTGACCCTCCTTGTCAGGTGATCTAAATCACTTTCTCCTCGGCCTGAAACCGGGCCTTGGGTGGTGCACCTAGCCCGAAATGGGTGGGTTGACCCATTTAGGTCCAAATCAGCCATGCCCCATTCCACTTTGGATCGAAACGCCTTTACACATGTCCATGACCGATTGATTGCACTAAACCTCAGTCACGACGCACTTGACCATGAGGGTGACCCATGCTGGCGGCCGGCCACCGAGGCCAGCCGGAAAACACCATGGCGAGAGCTCGCATGTGAGCCGACATTGAAATTCTCACTTGCTGAGGTGCCCACATCCCAGTGGTCACCATGGGCTGATCTTCTCCTCGCGGGAGCGGTGATCCCGAGCCACTAACTCTCTACGGAGGCCCCGGCCCGCTCTGTTCAAACTCCGCCCCTCTCGGCCATGAGGAGAGCCGAGCACGAACCTTGCGGAAACTGCGCGAAATTGTTCCAGAACCCTCTCACCATCCTTAGAGCGAGTTGATCCCGGTGTCGATTTGCCTAATCCCTGCGACGAGCCGATTTCTCGGCTGAAATTCGCACAAAACCGGGACACTTTGCCGCGGTGAGCCGATCCTCGAATTGAGTGGTCTACACCTTCGCTGGACCGAGGGAGAAGTTTCCCGCTGAAAGCCCCATCTCGGGGCCACCCGGTTGCTCCGGCCTCCGAGCTTTGTGATCGGGCGTGGTCGACGTCATAGTCAGAGCGATTCACCGAGACCGGGAGACTTCATGCGGAGCTTGCTGGGACCCGATCGAAGGTGCGACAACTCTCGGATTGAAGCCGCACTTCTACGAGCTAAGGTATGAGTTAACTCTCCATCCCGAAGCTACGGAGATTCTTCATTTCGAATGCCTTAGTTTCGATGCATGTTAGCCGTATAGATGTGTTCGTCTCTTCGAGACGAATCCGTAGAAGCATAAGAACATGAAAATCCATTGAGAATCGAGTGAGATCTTAGGGATTTAGTGTGGACGGCTCTCGGGTGAGAACACTTGGGGACGATGAACGGATGCGCGTCCATTCGATACACGCGCGCACGGACGGCCGGGATTGCGTCGGACCGGGGAGACGGTACGAGAGCCGCGGGGCCGGGGCTGCGGCTCGGGTGGCGGCGTCGAATGGGAGCGCGACGCGTGTGCGTTCGGAGGCTGCCAGGGTTGTCGGCGGCGCCGCGTGGATAAATAGAAAATTAGGGTATTTTCTTATTTATTTAATTCACTAAACTTGAAAATCCATATCTTTGTGTAGAAAAATCACAAAAATAAAATAAAAATACCCTCTTGCTCGGTGAACGAGAGGAGAATAATGTGGAAAAGAAATCATTTAATTTAATTAAGTATTTTATTTTTTATGATTTATTTACTCTCTGCATACATTTAATTCTCCATGCATGTATACAATTCACCATGGCATGAGACCATAGGGCTTTTGAAGCCTACGAACTTGGGAACATTCCACCGAATTTTCCGAGGTCGAGGCCATCTCTGTGAAAAGTTATTTATTTTTCGAATGCATGTTGCTTGTTTTGAGTATTTTAATTCCAAAAATTAGCATGTTGTGAAATAAATTCTAGAAATATTTGGTGATGTTCCTTATGACCGAGAGAACTACAGGAAAAATAGGACTTGAGTTAATTCACTCGGATTAACCACTAATTGGCTTAAACACCCAAAATAGGTCTTTAATTAATTAGAGTTAACCGAGCATCAAATTGACTTGAAATCAATTCTCCACTGACCTTTAGGATCGAGAGGAATCCACCATAAAAATTTGAAGTCGATTGGACTTGGTTAGCCCATTAATTGGGTTGATTAAGTCGCTTAGCCATTTTAAACTTTAAAAATTCATAACTTTTAAAATACTTTTTAAAAATTCACCAAATTGGTTTTGGAGCCTCTCGATATCAGGGGAACACTAAGAAAATTAAAATTTCGATTTTAAAAAAGTTGATTTTTAATAATATTTTAATATTTTTAATAATTAAAAAATAATAAAAATCACAAAAATAATAAAATTCACCAAAATGTCACATTTTGAATTTTAATCACTTAGGAACAAATCCACATTTTTCCTAAGTACTATTTAGTGAGATATTAAATTTTAAAGCACTAGGGTAATTTTAAAATTAAAAAAATGTATTTTCTAGCATTTTCACTAAAATAATTATTATAAATCATAGAAAAATCAGAAAATTGCAAAATTTGATTCTCTGGTTTCCTTGATATCAGAGAGATTTTTGAAAAATATAAAATCCATTTTTCAACATTTATTTTATTTTTAAATTAATTAACACTCCAAAACTCAAAATAATTATAATAAAAATAATATAATTCAAAAAATCACCAAAATTGGTCCAAGTGCTTCTACTGGTCATTAGGAATGTCCCCTAATTTTCTTAAGGACAGAAACTTTCCCTTGGTCATGTTATCAAATTTTCCTTGAAAATCTCTATTTTCCACCAAAAATAATTATATAAATAAATTAAATACGGAAAAATCACATTTTCTCCTCTCATGTCTTTATTGACATATGAGTGAAGTCACATAAAAATTTCAAGTTCATTTGAGTTCAATTTAGTGAGTTATGAAATTATTAAGCTTAAAGGGTAAAATGGTAATTAAAATCTTTAATCCTTAATTAAAACTTTAGGTTTAATAAAAAATCAACAAGTAAAATATTTGATCCTAATCTGATTTGGATGATTGAAATTTAAATAATTAAAGGGTAGAAACCCATTAAATAATTTTAAAATGATTAAACTTTAATTAAATAATAGATTAAATTTGGAAGAATAATAAAATTGGAATTATTAAAATAAGGGATCTTTATTAGGAAGAGATTTATTCTTTAATTTAAAAATCCTAAATTAATTATATCGATTAATACTCGATTTTTAATTAAAATGATAACTCAAATTTAAAATATTAAAAGACTTAATTAAATTATTAAACTCTTTTAAAATTTCGATTAAAATTAAAAATAAAGTAAATTAAAGATAAATTAAATTAAGATTAAATTAAATTTAATAATTAAATTAAATTAAATTAAATTAAATTAAATTAAATTAAAATTAAATTAAATTAAATTAAATGATTAAATTAAATTAAATTAAATTAAATTAAATTAAATTAAATTAAATTAAATTAAATTAAATTAAATTAAATTAAATTAAATTAAATTAAATTAAATTAAACAATTAAATTAAATTAAATTAAATAATTAAATTAAATTAAATTAAATTAAATAATTAAATTAAATCAAATAAATTAAATCAAATCAATTAATTAAACATCTAAATTGAACTATGTTAAACTAAATTAAAACTCGATTAAATTAAATTGAATTAAATATAACATCACCTAAAACAAAAGAAAATAAATATAAAAAAACTTGAACATTATTCCAATTTAAACTCTTTAACTTAAATCGAAATCATTTGAATACTTAATTTACCCTTGAAAGCTTTAGATTATTATAACTCTCAAATAGAACATTAAATGAAGTGTTACTTGACTCATAGGATATTCGAATGTCTGCAGTTCAGCTGAAGCGAGTTAACGAAGACTTGAAAACCTCGGACGATCGATTCATTTATATAATTAAATTCATTTGGACTTAAAACAATCTAGAAATATTGAAAAGATGTTTAAGATTCTTCTTAAGCACTTCCTCGATATGATAGGATATTTATAAGAACGATTGAACTTAATTGTTCTTTGATGAAGAAAATCGTCCTTAAACAGAAACACGAAGAACTCAGACGTCATAGGAGATGACTAGTTATAGGATTAGGAATTTGGTAGAAAACCATAACCTTTCCCTTAGCTTTACTAGGAACTTGCTTAAATATTCTAATTGTGTTTTAAGTGCGGCTTGGGATGACGGGAAGACCCTCAAGGTACGCTTTTATTTTATTGCGATTTACTTTCTTGCAATTTACTTTCTTGCGATTTACTTTATTGCGAATGCATTTTACTTTTCTTGCATGATAAAACAACTGGTTGCATGAAAACCCGCACCTTTAGGATAGCCCACTAAAGCTGAAACCAAAATTAAGTTAAAAGTCATTGCGAGATAAAATTCACCGCCACGACATTTCGAAAATATAAAACAACTCGAAATTTAATCGCAAACGGAACACAAAACTACGATTACAACTAAATTAAAACGTCATGTTGGATGATCGGGAATACCTCGGATGATGTAACCTACGTGTTGCTAACGGGATTTCCGCGATGCTAAATGAAAGTGTGGAACTCATTCGATTGAGTTTAGCAAATTCATACGGGTAAGTGAATCCGATAAAAATAATGATGCGGAAGGATGGAGCACGTGGGATCTTAGCAGGTGTCGTTATAATCGACTTTAAGATTTGTTTTAAATAAAACATAAAAAACACTCGGAAATTAAGATTTTCTCTAAACCAAAACACTTTTCTCGACTCACGATTTATGATTTCTAAAACTAAACCTCTGCAACAACGAGGAGCTCGGAGCATGGTGGGCGGCACGGCCATCGTCATCGATGAAACCTGAGTCTACTTGCAAAAACTTTCTAGAATTAAAACAACGCAAGCCATAGGACTTCGAGGTAGCTTGCACTAGTGCAACATAAATCCTCGACTCTTCGTTAGGCATTTGCATTGCAAATTAAGCCTAGCTTAGGTCTTAGGATTCGAGGTAGTCGTCGATACGACAATAAACCCTCGCATCTTCTAGATTTATTTGTTTGATTTTATCATACAAATATAAGCCACAATTAATTGAAATTGGCGAGATTGAAATATCAAATAAACATTAGGACTTTCCTAAATTCGAAGCGAAACGATAGGATAGTCGGGAAATTATCGAAGTTCACTTCGAATCGGTGATTTCTCCTACCTTTCTTCCTTTGGATTCACAAAACAAAATGTTCCAAAAATTTGATCCATTCCTATTGAAACTCGAAAATTCGATCTTTGAAAACCTTAAACTTTGAAATTCTTGAGAGCGAGAATCATTGATTATTATCGAGAGTTTTCTTAGGTGATTCCGTCACTTAAGATGTAATTAACTATAGGGGCTTGCCCTTATAGGGAATTTTAAAGAACCAGAGTAATATAAACCATGTTTAATGTTTTCATATTAAGCGGGGGAAACTTGTCGGCTTATAAAATTGGTTCGCGAGACGAAACGGATGTCACTTAATCTTACTAGTTTATTTAATCGAAGCCCCACCATCGAGCGGTGTGTACATCCTTAGGGATAGATACACGGTTTGTGGTGCGGTGCTCGTTTATATAAGCTTATTTGGGATGTGAGATCGGTTTAATCTCATATCTTAAAACCTTGAATTTAAAATTATTTTAAAATCAAATACTACTTTTTCAAATTATTTATTTTAATTAAATTAAAAATTCGCCGACGTATTTACGGTAGGCGACCTCTTCAAAATACAACACAACCCTAAAATATGCGACAATGGCCGCAGTCGGCGCTACTTGCGCATTCAAGTCTCTGACGAGACTTTCCTTTTCAGTTTGTTGTTTCAATCTTAAGCGCCCAGGTAGTGGGACGCCATACCATCCTTCAGCGGCGGAAGGTGCTAGGACCGGATGGTCGCGTCGGCCAATCTTGGAAGGTGGTATCCTCCTAATACTGCAATCTCGAAACGACGACGGGCGGATTAGCCTTCATCCTTTTATTTGGCTTTTCAGTAATGACGGCGGGTTCTACTCGGGGCCCAAGACGGGATTTGGCGGCACCGCCACATCCTTCTTAGAATCTCCGATACGGGGCATTTCTCTTTCTTCGCTAGTTTCTCGATCACGATCTGTAGTCGGGTAAATGGCGTGATCCTAGCCCTTTTCTTTCTCTTGTCGTCGTAGTATCTTGGTCGAGGTAATGTAGAAACGATCCTGCGGACATTTTCCTCATCGAGTTTGCGGCGGAAAGGGGATGGAATCTACTTCCTTCCGAAAGGGTGTATCTTCGGGCAATGGTATGTATTCGGGTAGTGGTGTGTACTCGGGGATTTCGGGATTTCTTCCGGAAAGCGACTTCGGCGGCTACGGCCTTCATGGCGATCTTCCTGCCTTGTTCCTTCTGCGGGTCCGTGTTAGTGATGGAATTCTTGAGTTGGACCCGATTTCAAAAACGGAAGGTCTCGCGGGAAAGTTTGTACCCTCCGCGGTAGCGGGTTCACCATAGTTACGGATCTCCTTCCCCTTTAATTTGGCGGAAGCCGGGGTAGGTGCGGAGACGACCGGACCGGCGGGGGTAGCAACAACGGTCCTCCTGCGGACGGCGGTACTCCTCTCGGTCGGGATCTTTTGCGGGGGAGGAAACTCTCGAGTTGACTGGGTTGAACTCGAGCAACGGCTTCTCGGTTTCGAGATACTTTGTTCGTCGGCGCGAAAAGGGAAACGTCGGTAATCTTGACATTTGTGTTCTCGAATCCTTGTCGAAGCCGGATGATCCCATTGTCGGGCGGCTCATCCTTGTAAACGGCGAAGTCCGGTCCATTGGTGAAGGAGAAAATCGGCTTCGGGGCTTCCATTTCTGCAGGGTAGATCCTGATTGTCAGTCCCAAGTTATGCTTCTTCTCATCGGGACGAAAAGAAAGGAATCGAAAAGAGTCGGAACACATTCTTGTTCATATATTTATAAGGAGTTGTTGTTAAAAGAGTCATTCATTAAAAGGGTTTGTTTATTTAGACCAGAATGTTCAAAGGTGTAGAGAAGGTAAGGAATCCGATTCAGAGTTGGAAAGGAAAAGAAAGTCTTATGCGAAGACTTCTCGACTCGAAGGATCACTCTAGCTTAACACTGTTGGGGGTCGCCCCACCTCGAAAATGAGGTAAAAGGATCTTGGAACCTCTCTGTTTAGGGGTGTCTAAACGGTGGCTCCTAAATCCGAGAGAATGTTGGCTATACTTGTTCGAGGTAGAAATGAACATAGTATTCCAACGGAAAGAATGAGTAGTTTGATCCACGAGGGACATGGATACACTACTGGATTTTTAAAGCGAGATTATCGATTGAAATGGAGAGAGGAATTTTCCCAGTGGAGTCGCCGGAAATATGTCGGCATATTTTTTAGGTTGTGTTTTATTTTGAAAAGGGGTCGCTACAGAAATTGTGCGATGGATTTTTTAATTTAATTTAAATAAATAATTTGAAAAGTAGTATTTGATTTTGAAAATAATTTTAAATTTGAAGATTTTAAGATATGAAATCAAGCCGATCTCACATCCCAAATAGTTTATATAAACGAGCATCGTACCACAAGCCGTGTATCTATCCCGAAGAATAGGCACCTTTGCTTGACGATGGGGCTTGATTAAATAAACTAGAAGATTTGTGACATCCGTTTGGTACGCGAACCAATTTTATGTGCTTGACAAATTCCCTACTTAATATGAAAACATTAAACGGGGTTTATATTACACAGGTTCTTTAGAATTCCTATAAAGGCAAGCCCTATAGTTAATTACATCTTAAGTGACGGGAATCACCTAAGAAAACTCTCGATAATAATCGGTAGTTACTGCTCTCGAAAATTTCAAAGTTTAAGTTTTCGAAAGGATTGAATTTTTGAAATTTCGAAAGGGAATGGATCGAGTTTGGAACATTTTTGTTTTGGGAATTCGAAAGGAAGAAAAGTAGGAGAAATCGCGGATCCGAAGCGAACTTCGGTAATTTCCGACTATCCTATTGTTTGGCTTAGATTTAGGCGAGTCTAATGTCACATTTAGTATTTCGATCTTGCCGATTTTAATTAATTAGGACTTATATTTATATGACATGATCATACGAAATAGCCTCGAAGATGTGAGGGTTTATGTCGTATCGGACGACTACCTCGGAGTCTAAGGCCAGGTTAGGGCTTAATTTACATGACATGATCATGCAAATGCCTAACGAAGGTTGAGGGTTTATGTTGCACTAGGCGAACTACCTCGAAGTCCTATGGGTTTGTTATTTAATTCTAGGAAAGTTTCTGTGAAGTAGACTCGAGGTTTTCTTGATGTAGATTCGAGTTTCTGTGATGACGATGGTCGTCTTGCCCACCATGCCCAGAGCTCCTTATTGTTGCGAGAGGTTTAGTTTTAGAAGTCATAAATCGGGAGATGAGAAAAGTGTTTTGGTTTAGAGGAGTCTTAATTTCAAGTGTCTCTTTTGTGTTTTAATTAAAACAAATCTTAAAGTTGATTATAACGACATCGGTTAAGATCCCGCGGTTCCATCCTTCGGCATCATTATTTTTATCGGATTCACTTAGTCCGGATGAATTTGCTAAACTCGACTAAATGAGTTCCACACTTTCATTTAGACCGTGGGAAATCCCGTTAGCAACACGTAGGTTACATCATCAGAGGTATTCCGATCATCCAACAGGACGTTTTAATTTAGTTGTAATTGTAGTTTTGTGTTACATTTGTGATTAAATTTTGAGTTGTTTTATATTTTGAAATATTGTGGCGGTGAATTTTATCTTGCGATGACTTTTAATTTAGTTTTGGTTTCGGTTTTAGGGACTATCCTAAAGGTGTGGGTTTTCATACGACGAGTTGTTTATCATGCGAAAAAAGTAAGTGCGATGTGGTTAAATAAATTGCAATAATGTAAATTGTAAGAAAGTAAATTGCAATAAAATAAAAGCGTACTGGAGGGTCTTCCCGTCATCCAGTTGCACTTAAAACACAATTAGAATATTTAAGCAAGTTCTGAGGTAAAGGCTAAGGAAGGGTTATGGTTTTACACGAATTCTAATCACATGGCTAGTCATTTCTATGACGTCTAGGTCTTTGTGTTTTGGTTTGAGGACGATTTTCTTCATCGAAGAATAATTAAGTTCGATTGTTCTTATGGATGTCTATCGTATCGAGAAAGTGCTTAAGACAAATCTTAAACATCTTTTCGATATTTCAGGATTGTTTTAAGTCGAATGAATTTAATTACACAAATGAATTAATCGTCGGGAATTGAGTTTTGTTATCTTGCTCGATGAACTAGGACATTTGAATATCACTATAAGTGAAGTAGCATTTCATTTAACGTTACATTTAGGAGTTATGATAACAAAGCTCTCGAGGCAAATTGGTGTTGAATGGTTTATGATTTAATTTCGAGTTATCGGGTTTAAATTTGGAATAGTGTTCGAGTTGCTTCATATTTATTTTTGAATTTCTTTATGTCTTAGGTAATGTTATTTAATTCAATTTCATTTAACTTTAATTTAATTTAATTTAATTTTAATTTTAATTTAATTTAATTTAATTCGATTTAGTTTGATTTGATGTTAAATTAACTTAGTTTAATTTGATTTAATTTCCTTTAATTTAATTTAATTTGATTTAACTTTAATTTAATTTAATTTAATTTAATTTAATTTAATTTAATTTAATTTATTTAGATTTAATTTAATTTAATTTAATATTTTTAATTTAATTTAATTTAATTTAATTTAATTTATTTATTTAATTTAATTTAATTTAATTATTTAAATTTGATTTATTTAATTTAATTTAATTTAATTTAAATTTAATTTGATTTTTAATTTTAATTTAACTGAAAAATTTAAAAAGAGTTTAATAATTTAACTTTTTAACTTAATCCTTTAACATTTTAAAATTCAAATTTGAGTTATCATTTTTAATTAGGAATTAAATATTATTGAAATGATTAATTTAGGGATTTTTAAATTAAAGAACAAATCTCTTCCTAAAAATATCCACTATTTTAATAGTTCCGATTTTATTATTCTTCAAATTTAATCGATTATTTAATTAAAGTTTATTTCGATTATTTTAAATTGTTTAATGGGTTTCTACCCTTTAATTGTTTAAATTTCAATCATCGAGTCAGATTAAGATCAAATATTTTACTTGTTAATTTTATTAAACCTAAAGTTTTAATTAAGGGTTAAAATTTTTTAATTACCATTTTGCCTTTGAAGCTTAATAATTCCATAACTCACTAAATTGAGCTCGAATGAACTTGAAATTTTTATGTGACTTCACTCATATGCCGATAAAGACATGAGAGGAGAAAATGTGATTTTTCTGTATTTAATTTATTTATGTAATTATTTTTGGTGGAAAATAAGAATTCTCGAGGAAAATTTAATAATATGACCAAGGGAAAGTTTACTGTCCTTAAGAAAATTATGGGACATTTCTAATGACCAGAGGACCACTTGGACGAATTTTGGTGATTTTTTGAATTATATTATTTTTATTATAATTATTTTAAGTTTTGGAGTATTAATTAATTTAAAAATAAAATAAAGGTTGAAAAATGAATTTTATATTTTTCAAAAATCTCTCGATATCAAAGAAATCAGAGAATCAATTTTTATAATTTTCTGATTTTTCTTTGATTTATTATAATTATTTTAGTGAAAATGCTAGAAAATACATTTTTTTTAATTTTAAAATTACCACTAGGGCTTTAAAATTTAATATCTCATAAAATAGACCTAAGAAAAATATGGGGTTTGTTCCTAAGTGATTAAAATTCAAAATGTGACATTTTGGTGAATTTTATTATTTTTATGATTTTTATTATTTTTTAATTATTAAAATATTAAAATAATATTAAAAATCAACTTTTTAGAAAATTGAAATTTTAATTTTCTTAAATTCCACGATATCGAGAGAGGCTCCAAAACCAATTTGGTGAATTTTTAAAAAGTATTTTGAAAGTTATGAATTTTTAAAGTTTAAAATGACTAAATGGCTTAATCAACCCAATTAGTAGAGCTAACGAGTCCGATTGACTTCAAATTTTTATGGTGGGTTCCTACGATCCTAAAGGTCGGTGGAGAATTGATTTCAAGTCAATTTGATGTATGGTTAGCTCTAATTAATTAGGGATACTATTTTGGGTGTTTAAGCCGATTAGGGTTATTCAAGTGAATTAATTCAAAAGTTATTTTTCATGAGGTCCTGCAGTCGTAAGAGACATCACCAAATTTTCCTAGAATTTATTTCACAACATGCTTAATTATTGGAATTAAAATACTCAAAACGGTAACATGAATTTGAAAAATCGATAACTTTTCATAGGGATGGCCTCGACTTTGGAAAATTCGAGGAATGTTCCCGAGTTCGGAGGCTTAAAGCTCATGATCTCGTATCATGGTGAATTTCCTATATGCATGGAGAATTAAAACAATGCGAGAGGGTAAATAAATTATTAAAAATAAAATACTTGATGAAATTAAATGATTTCTTTTCCACATTATTCTCCTCATTCGCTAAGCGAGAGGGTATTTTTATTTTATTTTTATGATTTTCCTACACAAAGTTATGAATTTTTAAAGTTTAGGGAATTAAATAAATAGAAAAAATCCCTATTTTTCTATTTAAGTGACGCGGCGCCGGCTCGAGCCTCGGCGACTCCGAATGCACACGCGTCGCGCTCCCATTCGACGCCGCCGCTTGAGTCGGCGGCCGGGTCCCGCGGTTCACGTACCATCTCTGGTCCGACGCCATCCGAGCCGTCCGTCCGCGCGTGTATTGAATGAACGACATCCGTTCATCGTCCCCAAGCCTCCTAACCGAGAACCGTCCATCTTCGAGCCTAAGATCTCGCTAGATACTTGACCAATTTTAACGTTCTTATGCTCCATGGATTCGTCTCGAGAAGACGAACACATCCATACGGTTTATGTGGCATGAAATTGGCTTAATGAAAATGGAGAATGTTCGGAAGCTCGGGAAGAAGAGTGAGGCCATACCTTTGCTCGGAGAAGTGTGGCTTCGATGCGAGGGTTGTTTCACCTTCGATTGGATCTCGGCGAAGCTCCGGATGAAGTCTCCGGTGCAGTGAATTGCTCAGGTAGGATTTCGACCACGGACGATCACAAAGCTTGGAGGCTGGAGCAAGCTGGGTGGCTCTGGAGATGGGGCTTTCGGTGGGGAACTTCTCCTCTTGGTCCGGTGAAGGTGTAGGACCGAGTCGATTTGAGGATTAGCTCACTGTGGCAAAGTGTCCTGGTTTTTGGGCTAAAGTTTGAGCTCGAAATTGAACTCAGTTGGAGGGAATTAGAGCTGGAATTCGGTGGGGATCAAATGCTACATGTATGGGGAGTAGTACGGAACAATTTTGGCGAGTTTCCTTAAGGTTTTTTCGGCACCTCTCATGGCCGAGAGGGGTGGTGTTTAAATAGGAGAGGGTGGAGGGCCTCCCGAGGAGAGTTAGGGCTTGGGATCGAGTTGCTTAGGTCGAGGCGAACGGCCGTGGTGGCCATTGGGCATGAGGCGGCTCGGCGAGGTAGAATCCCAAAGTTGGCTCACATGTGAGCTCTCGGCCATGGTGTTTTCCGGCGACACGGTGGGTGGCCGGCCGGACATTGGTCACCATCTTGTTCGGGTGGGTCGGGGTGGGGTTTGGTGCATTCGATTGAGGTTTGACATGTGTAAAGTGGTTGAATCAAAGTAGAAAGGGGAAGGGGCCATTTTGGCTGATTTTGGTCAACCCATGTAAATGGGTTGGGTGCACCTCCCGAGACCTGATTTTGGGTGAGGAGGTCGGGTGGGTCGATCTCCCATGTGTGGTGGAGTCTCCATCGAGGATTAGGTGGCAAAGCATGGTTTAGAGTGTGGCATGCTTAAGGTAAAAAAAGGCTTAAGAAGGATTAGGAAAGGGGGTCCTCCTTTTTCCATTAATGGCTTGATCACATGTCGAACCCTCCATGGCTTCATGTGGCTTGTCCATGGCTTGCATGGCTTGTCTTTGGCTTGGGGAAAAGCTTGGTCGATTTCATGAAAATGGATTTTAGGAATTTTTGGTAATTTGATGGAAATTTGTATGAAACTTGATTTGGAATGATTTGATGATGAATTTAGGACTTAGGTATTGAGTTTAATTGAAAGTATGATGAGGGGAAATGTCATATGGGCTTTGAGACCAATTTTGGGCCTTTGGATGTTGTAAAAGATGGGCTTTTAAAATGGTTTAAGGAATGGGCCTTTAAGTTTAAAAATGAATTTATGGATGAGAATTTTGTAAAGAGGTTGGGCCAAATAATTGTTGGGTTTAGCTCATGGATGTGTCATGAGTGACTTGAAGCAAATTGGTGGTGATTTGGGTTTGAATTGGGTTGAATTTGGGCTCTTTAGGTGAATGGGCCAATATAGGCCAAAATGGGTCAAGTTGGGCCAATGTTGGGCTAGGGTTGAAATTGATATAAAATTAATGTTGAGAAATGTTTATGGGAGTGTTTCAAAGAGGTTTTGACTTTGGTTGGGCTTTGATTTTGGGGTTTGGGCTCATTTGGGTTAGGTTTGGGTTTAGGTCGAAATTGGGCCTTTTAGCTTTGGGTTGAATTTGAGTGGGGTTTGGGTCTAAATTTTGGGCAAATCATGTTAGTGTTTTGCTTGTGGGGATGCTAAGGAAGACTTAGAAAATATTTGGGGTTAATTGGAGTTGAATTGGGTGAGTTTGAGTTAGGTTTGGGTCATGGGTCCAAATTGGGCTTTAAGGCCAAAAGTGAAATTGGATCCAAATGTCAATCAAATTGGACTTAGATTTGGTCTAGATTGGTGTTGGGAATGTTGAATTGAAGTTTAGGATTGAATTGGACCGAGAATTTGGGTCGATTGGGTAGGTTTGGTTTGACATTGGGTTCACTTAGGGTTAAAATGGGTCGAATTAGGGGTTTTGACAAAAGTAGGGTAAATTGACAAAATTGGCCCATGGTGTAGTTGAACAAAATGAAATTGGAAATATTTGGGATTTTACTGGAATTTTACGGGAATTTTACGAATTTTTGGATTTTTGGGTCAAGAGGGGCATTTTGGGTATTTGGATGGTATTGGGAGGTATTTTTGGAATTCTTGGTATTTTTGGCTATGGATGATCAATTTGAGTGATGTGGAAATGTTTGGGATTGATTTTGAGGAATTTTGGGTGATTTGGAAATTTTGCGAAAATTTGGGTAATTTCGAGGGTTTTGGGTAGAGTTAAGCGGGTGTAGGGTCCGTGGGGTCAAAAATTGAAAATTTGAAAAATTGAAAATTTGAAAAATTGAAAATTTGAAAAATTGAAAATTTGAAAAATTGAAAATTTGAAAAATTGAAGTGGAATGAAATCATTTTGGGTTGAGCCATGAAGCCATATCAAGCCTAGATGATCCATGAAGGGACTCATTTGAGGCATTCACTATGTTGTTCCTAACCCTCTTAGCCGAGGGTTTAGGGGTTAAGGACCATCGATGTGAATCACCTACATGAGTCGGGAAGGTCGAGTTAGGTATGGGTGTGGTTTTAGGAGGTGTGTGAAAGTGTAGTGTATGAGTGTAGTGTGTGTGTAAGTCGGCCCCTTCACCGGACCACGCCGCCGAGAGCGATCTAAGGCCGAAGAGTCCTATAGGAACTCATCCTTTAAACTTCCACATTTGATTTCGACCCTCAGGTGATTAGGGGTCTACGATCGAGTTTGTGGAGTTTGCGGGGTGTTAAGATGTGGTTTGAATTTAAAAGGTGGTGGATCCCGATTACTAGTCCTCTAAGATAGTCAAAGGAAAAGCCTAAGGCTAGATCCTAAGTACTAAAGAGAAGAAGAGAAGACCTCATCAAAAATGAGGTCAACAGGCGCTGATTCGGATAAATAGAAAAATAGGGATTTTCTTATTTATTTAATTCCCTAAACTTCAAAAATGCATAACTTTGTGTAGGAAAATCATAAAAATAAAATAAAAATACTCTCTTGCTTAGTGAACAGAGGAGAATAATGTGGAAAAGAAATCATTTAATTTCATTAAGTATTTTATTTTTAATAATTTATTTACTCTCTGCACATTTTCAATTCTCCATGCATGTATACAATTCACCATGGCATGAGACCATAGGGCTTTTGAAGCCTCCGAATTTGGGAACATTCCACTGAATTTTCCAAAGTCGGAGGCCATTCCTATGAAGAGTTATTGATTTTTCAACTCTAGGTTGCTAGTTTGAGTATTTTAATTCAATAATTAACATATTGTGAAATAAATTCTAGGAAAATTTGGTGATGTTTATTATGACCAGGAGGAACTCAGGAAAATAGGTTTTGAATTAATCCATTTGGAATAACCACTAATTGGCTTAAACACCCAAAATAGGTCCTTAATTAATTAGAGCTAATCATACATCGAATTGACTTGAAATCGATTCTCCAGTGACTTTTAGGATCGGAAGGAACCCACCATAAAAATTTGAGGTCAATTGGACTTGGTTAGCCGTATTAAATGGGTTGATTAAGCGTTTAGCCAATTTAAACTTTAAAAAATCATAACTTTCAAAATACTTTTTAAAATTCACCAAAGTGGTTTTGGAGCTCTACGATATCGAGAGGAATTTAAGAAAAATAAAATTGTAATTTTATAAAAAAGTTGATTTTTTGCATTATTTTAATATTTTAATAATTAAAAAATAACAAAAATCACAAAAATAATAAAATTCACCAAAATATCACATTTTGAAATTTAATCACTTGGGAATAAATCCCATATTTTTCTTAAGTCTCTACAATGAGATATTAAATTTTAAAGCCTTAAGGTAATTTTAAAATTAAAAAAATGTATATTTTTAGTATTTCCACTAGAATAATTCTAATAAATTAAAGAAAAATCGAGAAAATTGTAAAAATTGATTCTACGATTTCCTTGATATCGAGAGATTTTTGAAAAATATAAAATTCATTTTCAACCTTTATTTTATTTTTAAATTAATTAATACTCCAAAATCAAAATAATTATAATAAAAAGCATATAATTCGAAAAATCGCTAAAATTGGTCAAGTGATCACTACGGTCATTAAGAATGTCCATAATTTTCTTAAGAATGAAACTTTCCCTTAGTCATATTATTAAATTTTCACTGAAATCCCTATTTTCCACCAAAAATAATTATATAAATAAATTAAATACAAAAAAATCACATTTTCTCCTCTCATGCGCTTTATTGACATATGAGTGAAGTAACGTAAAAATTTCAAGTTCATTTAAGCTCAATTTAGTGAGTTATGAAATTATTAAGCTTGAAGAGCAAAATGGTAATTAAAATTTTAACCTTTAATTAAAACTTTAGGCTTAATAAAATTAAAGAGTAAAATATTTGATCCTAATCTGATTTGGATGATTGAAATTTAAATAATTAAAGGGTAGAAACCTACTAAACAACTTAAAAATAATTAAAATAAACCTTAATCAAATAATTGATTAAATTTGGAAGAATAATAAAATTAGAATTATTAAAATAGGGATATTATTAGGAAGAGATTTGTTCTTTAATTTAAGAATCACTAAATTAATCATCTCAATAATGTTTAATTCTAATTAAAATGATAATCCAAATTTAAGATTTAAAATGCTAAAAGACTTAATCATTAAATTAAATTAAAGTTAAATTATTTAAATTAAACCCTTTTAAAATTTCAATTAAATTAATACTTTAACAATTACAATTAAATCATCTTTAAAACAAAAATAAAATAAAATATTAAATTAAAATCAAAAATAAAATTAAATTAAAATTAAAATTAAATTGAATTAAATAAAATTAAATTAAAACAAATTAAATTAAATCAAATTAAATTAAATTAAATTAAATTAAATTAGATTAGATTAAATTAAATTAAATTAAATTAAATCAAATCAAATTAAATTAAATCAAATTAAATTAAATTAAATTAAATCATATCAAATCAAATTAAATTGAATTAAATTAAATTAAATAATAGAATCAAGTTAAAATTAAAATCAAATTAAATTAAATTAAAATTAAAACTAAACCAAATTAAATTAAATTAAAGTTAAATTAAATTGAATTAAAAATAACATCACCTAAGACATAAAGAAATTCAAAAATAAATATAAAACAACTTGAACACTATTCAAATTTAAACTCGTTAGCTGAAATTAAATTAAATCACAAACCATTTGAACATCGATTTGCCTCGAAAGCTTTTGTTGTCATATAACTCCTAAACGAACGTTAAGTGAAGTGTTACTTCACTCATAGGATATTTAAATGTCCCAGTTCATCTGAGTAAGATAACAACAAAACTTGAATTCAAGGACGATTAATTCATTTGTATAATTAAATTCTCTTGGACTTAAAACGATCCTAGAAATATTGAAAAGATGTTTAAGATTTGTCTTAAGCACTTCCTCGATATGATAGGACGTTTATAAGAACAATTGAACTTAATTGTTCTTTGATGAAGAAAATCGTCCTCAAACTAAAACACGAGAACCTAGACGTCATAGGAGATGACTAAGCTACTGGGATTAGGAACTCGGTAGAAAACCATAACCCTTCCCTTAGCTTTACCTAGGAACTTGTTCTAAATGCTTAAATATTCTAATTGTGTTTTAAGTGCAGCTTGGGATGGCGGGAAGACCCTCTAGGTACGCTTTTATTTTGTTGCAATTTACTTTATTGCAATTTACTTAATTGCATCACACTTTACTTTTCTTGCATGATAAACAACTGTTGCATGAAAACCCACACCTTTAGGATAGTCCCTAAAATCGAAACCAAAACTAAATTAAAAGTCATTACAAGATAAAATTCACATGCACAACATTTGAAAATATAAAACAACTCAAAATTTAATCACAAACGGAACACAAAGCTGCAATTACAACTAAATTAAAACGTTTTGTTGGATGATCGAGAATACCTCGGATGATGTAACCTACGTGTTGCTAACGGGATTTCCCGCGGTCTAAATGAAAGTGTGGAACTCATTCGATTGAGTTTAGCAAATTCATACGGACTAAGTGAATCCGATAAAAATAACGATGCTTGGAAGGATGGAACCGTGAGATCTTAACCGGTGTTGTTATAATCAACTTTAAGATTTGTTTTAATTAAAACATAAAAAACACTTGGAAATTAGGAATTTCTCTAAACCAAAACACTTCTCTCATCCTTTGATTTATGACTTCTAAAACTAAACCTCTGCAACAACAAGGAGCTTGGAGCACGGTGGGCAGCACGGCCATCTTCGTTAGCAAAACAACACTACATCAGCTAAACATTCCTAGAATGAACAACCAAAGCCATAGAATTTCGAGGTAGTTTGCTTAGTGCAACATAAATCCTCAACTTTTCGTTAGGCATTTGCATAATCATGTTATGTAAATTAAGCCCTAACCGGTCTTAGGATTCCGAGACAGTCGTTTAGTACGACATAAACCCTCATATCTTCGAGGCTATTTGTATGATTTTATCATACAAATATAAGTCCAAATTAATTAAAATTTGCGAGATTGAAATATCGGATAATATCAGAATTTTCTTAAAACTGAGCCAAACAATAGGATAGTTTGGGAAGTTGCCGAGATTCTTCTTGGATCCTCGACTTCTCCTACCTTTCTTCCTGTGAATTCCCAAAACAAAATGTTCCAAATTTGATCCATTCCCTATTGAAATTCTAAAATTCAATCCTCGAAAACTTAAACTTTGAGATTCTCGAGAGCGGAATTATTGATTATTATCGAGAGTTTTCTTAGGTGATTCCCGTCACTTAAGATGTAATTAACTATAGAGGCTTGCCCTTATAGGGAATTTTAAGAACCCGAGTAATATAAACCTCGTTTAATGCTTTCATATTAAGCGTGGGAACTCGTCGGATTATAAAATTGGTTCGCAGACCAAACGGATGTCACAAACCTTTCTAGTTTATCTAATCGAGCCCCATTATCAAGCAGTGTGTCTATTCTTCGGGATAGATACACGGTTTGCGGTGCGGTGCTCGTTTATGTAAACTATTCGGGATGTGAGATCAATTTGATTTCATATCTTAAAATTTTTAAATTTAAAATTATTTTCAAAATCAAATACTACTTTTCAAATTATTTATTTAAATTAAATTGAAAATGCGCCGACAATTTCTGTTAGGCGACCCCCTTTTCAAAATAAAACACACAACCCTAAAATAAGTCGTACAGTGGCTAAAAAGAGTCTTCCTAATATTATGGGAATTTCTTTATCTTCTTCCATATCTAGAACAATAAAATCTACCGGGAAGATAAATTTATCCACTTTTACTAACACATCTTCAATAACTCCCTTAGGATTAGTCACGAACGACCAGACTAAGCGAAGAGTTACCGAAGTAGGTGAAATTTCTCCTAATTCTAATCTTTTAGAAATTGATAGAGGCATTAAATTGATGCTTCCTCCTAAGTCACACGAGCTTTTCCATAAAATTTTTCTCCAATAACGCAAGGTATAGTGAAACTACCGAGATCTTTTAATTTTTCGGAAAGCTTTTTCGAATAATTGCACTACACTCTTCACTTGAAGTACGACGAGTTTCATTATCTGTGAATTTTCTTTTTTTATTTAAAATATCTTTCATAAATTTTACATAATTAGGCATTTGTTCTAATGCTTCTACAAAAGGAATATTTTCCATTAATTTTTTTAAAATTTCAAGGAATTTAATAAATTGCTTATCTTTTTTATGTCGCTTTAGTCGTTGTAGTATAGTGGTGAGTATTCCCGCCTGTCACGCGGGTGACCCGGGTTCGATCCCCAGCAACGGCTCCAAAAACTTGATCCACTTTTCGATATTTATACTTACAACTATGATATGAAAATTAGCAAAGGCATCAAAAAATTGATCCCGCACTGAATATATATATACTGATGATTCTGTTATGGAATTTATGATTTATATTGCGGATATTACGCAAGTATACGTATCGTTATCAAGTAATATAGGGCTTTAATGGAGTCCTAAATATCGATCCCACAAGGAAGTTAGAGAATTTTAAAGACAAATTAAAGTAGATTTACTTACTAATCTAGTATACGGAAATTAAGAATACTTAGACTATAATAAACTAATGCTTAAAGGTTGAATATAAGATTTCAGAAAAGTATCTTTCTCCTTGTTTGAGAGAATTAAGTGAATGAAGAATTAAATGAGTTTTTTTAATTGTATTGTGCCAAATAGGAGCATTCATATTCTTTACCCTTTGGTCGAGGTGCAAAGAACATTGACTAGTCTTATGTTTGGTTATTGAATCTGCGTAAGTTGTGGGAGGATACCGACTGCCACTTCGAGCTCCCACATTCCC
>JAKZJZ010001160.1:0-30854 GCA_022702705.1 Papilionanthe hookeriana x Papilionanthe teres
GAATTTTTCGAATTTTTTGGATTTTTGGGCTAAGAAGGGCATTTTGGGTATTTGGAGGGTATTGGGGGGTACTTTTGGAATTTTTGGTATCTTTGACTATGGATGATCAATTTGAGTGGGGGAAATGTTTAGGACTGATTTTGAGGAATTTTGGATAGTTTAGGTGATTTTGCAAATTTTGGGTAGTTCGAAGGGCATTTGGTAGGTTTGGTGGGTACGGCGCCCCGGGGGTCAAAAATTGAAATTTTGGAAAAATGAGGATTGATCAAATAAGCCATGTTAAGCTCATATAAGCCATGAGAGGACTCATTTGAGGCATTCACTATGTTGTTCCTAACCCTCTTAGCCAGGGGCCTACGGGTTAAGGACCATCCATATGAATTACCTACATGAGTCAGGAGGTCAAGTTGGGTGAGAGTGTGGTTTTATGACTTGGAATGTGTGTGATAGTGTAGTGTATGTACAAGTCAACCCTCACCAGACCAGGCCACCCAGGGTATTCCTAAGGTCAAAAAGTCCTATAGGGAACTCATCCTTTAAACCTCCACATTTGATTTCAACCCTCTAGGTGATTAGAGGTCTAAAATCAAGCTTGTGGGGTTTGCATGGAGTCAAGAGGTAGTTTGAATTTCTGAAGGGTGGGTTCCATTTCTAGTCCTCTAAGATTAGTCAAAGGAAAAGCCTAAGGCTAGATCCTAAGTACTAAAGAGAGAAGCAAAAGACCTCATCAAAAATGAGGTCAACAACATTCTATTCCAACATAAGTAGAAAAAGGTCATTTCTATTATTGAGGATAGGAGTAAGACCACCTTAAATAGAGTAACGTTCTCATTCAAAACTAGTAATGGGTTGGAAGTAATCCCCCTGATGTTTCCTTTGGGATTCCTTCTCATTCTAGTCATCCTATTTACCTTTTAGGTTTGATGCAACCCTTTATAGTTCCCCTTGACATTCTTTCCTTACGTAGTTGGAAATTTTCAATTTTAATTTATGAAGTTTGGTATAAGGCCCCCTTAAATGGAGTAAGGAAACCTCTCCTTCACTAGTTCTTATGTTTCGTTTATGACCCCCTTTAATGGATTAAGATATCTTGCCTTGGTCTAGTTTAATTTAAATACTGAGAGTTAGTATAAGAATCACTTAAATGGCATATGGCATCCCCTTCAAGATCATACTTAGTGGCAAATATGAGCCCTTGTACTTTTACCAGTCGAGTCCAATCACTCGATTAGTTTCGCAAAATCGATGTGAGTCCCCTTAAATATATTTAAGGCTTTCTTCTTTTGAAATTAATCATTCTTCCTTGAGGTTTAGAGTAAGGCCACCTTAACAGGGTTTATACTTGTTCAAGATAGAAATGAACATAGTATTCCAACGGAAAGAAGGGTGGTTTGATCCACAAGGGATATGGATACACTACCGATTTTTGAAAGCAGAATTATTTGATTATAATGGAGAGAGGAATCATCCTCACGTGAGTCGCCGTGAAGTTGTCGGCATATTTTTAGGTTGTGTGTTTTATTTTGAAAAGGGGGTCGCCTAACGTAAATTGTCGGCGAATTTAAATTTTAAATTTGATTTAAATATATATATAATTTAGAAAGTAGTATTTGACTTTGAAAATAATTTTAAATTTGAAAGTTTTAAGATATGAGATTAAACCGATCTCACATCCCAAATAGTTTATATAAACGAGCACCGTACCACAAACCGTGTATCTATCCCTAAAGATAGACACACTGCTTGAGGGTGAGGCTCGATCAAATAAACTAGAAGTTTTGTGACATCCGTTTGGTCCGCGAACCAATTTTATAAGCCGATAAATTCCCTCGCTTAATATGAAAGTATTAAACAGGGTTTATATTACCCGGGTTCTTTAAAATTCCCTATAAGGGCAAGCCCCTATAGTTAATTACATCTTAAGTGACGGGAATCACCTAAGAAAACTCTCGATAATAACCAATAATTTTGCTCTCAAGAATTTCAAAGTTTAAGGTTTTCAAAGATTGAATTTTGGAATTTTAATAGGGAATGGATCAAATTTTGGAACATTTTGTTTTGTGAATCCAAAGGAAGAAAGGTAGGAGAAATCACTGATTCGAAGTGAACTTCGGTAATTTCCCGACTATCCTATTGTTTGGCTTGAATTTAGGAAAGTCCTAATGTTTATTTAGTATTTCAATCTTGCCAATTTTAATTAATTAGGGCTTATATTTGTATGATAAAATCAAACAAATAGCTCTAGAAGATGTGAGGGTTTATTGTCGTATCGGACGACTACCTCGAATCCTAAGACCTAGGTTAGGGCTTAATTTGCAATGCAAATGCCTAACGAAGAGGTCGAGGATTTATGTTGCACTAGTGCAAGCTACCTCGAAGTCCTATGGCTTTGTTGTTTAATTCTAAGAAGGTTTTGTCGAAGTAGGTTCAAGTTTTGCTGACGACGATGGCCGTGCTGCCCACCATGCTACAAGCTCCTTGTTGTTGCAGAGGTTTAGTTTTAGAAGTCATAAATCAGGAGATGAGAAAAGTGTTTTGGTTTAGAGAAGTCTTAATTTCCGAGTGTTTTGTATTTTCGATTAAAACAAATCTTAAAGTTGATTATAACGACACCGGTTAAGATCCCACTGCTCCATCCTTCCGCATCATTATTTTTATCGGATTCACTTAGTCCGGATGAATTTGCTAAACTCAACCGAATGAGTTCCACACTTTCATTTAGGCACGTCGGGAAATCCCGTTAGCAACACGTAGGTTACATCATCCGAGGTATTCCCGATCATCCAACGAGACGTTTTAATTTAGTTGCAATTGTAGTTTTGTGTTCTGTTTGTGATTAAATTTTGAGTTGTTTTATATTTTGAAATGTTGTGGCGGTGAATTTTATCTTGCAATGACTTTTAACTTAGTTTTGGTTTCAGTTTTAGTGGACTATCCTAAAGGTGTGGGTTTTCATGCAACAGTTGTTTTATCATGCAAGAAAAGTAAAGTGCATTTCGCAATAAAGTAAATTGCAAGAAAGTAAATTGCAAGAAAGTAAATCGCAATAAAATAAAAGCGTACCCGGAGGGTCTTCCCGTCATCCCAAGCTACACTTAAAACACAATTAGAATATTTAAGCAAGTTCCTAGGTAAAGCTAAGGGAAAGGTTATGGTTTTCTACCAAGTTCCTAATCCTATAGTTAGTCATCTCCTATGACGTCTAGGTTCTTTGTGTTTTTGTTTGAGGACGATTTTCTTCATCAAAGAACAATCAAATCCAATTGTTCTTATAAATATCCTATCATATCGAGGAAGTGCTTAAGAAGAATCTTAAACATCTTTTCAATATTTTTAGGATTGTTTTAAGTCCAAATGAATTTAATTATATAAATGAATCAATCGTCCGAGGTTTTCAAGTTTTGTTAATCTTGCCGGTGAATTAAGACATTTGAATATCTTATGAGTGAAGTAGCACTTCATTTAATGTTTCATTTAGGAGTTATAATAATCAAAGCTTTCAAGGGTAAATTAGTATTCAAATGATTTGATTTAAGTTAAAGGGTTTAAATTTGGAATAGTGTTCAAGTCGTTTTATATTTAATTTCCTTTATGTCTTAGGTGATGTTATATTTAATTCAATTTAATTTAATCGAGTTTTAATTTAACTTAATTTAATTTAATTTGATTTGATGTTTAATTAATTTGATTTGATTTAATTTAATTTAATTATTTAATTTAATTTAATTTAATTTAATTTAATTTAATTTAATTGTTTAATTTAATTTAATTTAATTATTTAATTTAAATTTAAATTTAATTTAATTTAATTTAATTTAATTTAATTGATTTAATTTTATTTAATTATTTAATTTAATTTTAATTTAATTTAATTTAATCCAATTTAATTTACTTAATTTAATTTAATTTTTTATTTAGTTTTATCTTTAATTTTAATCGAAATTTTTGAAAGAGTTTAATAATTTAATTTTAGTTTAATGATTAAGTCTTTTAATATTTTGAATTTGAATTATCATTTTAATTAAGAGTTGAATATTAATGAGATGATTAATTTAGGGATTTTTAAATTAAAGAATAAATCTCTTCCTAATAAATATCCCTTATTTTAATAATTCCAATTTTATTATTCTTCCAAATTTAATCTATTATTTAATTAAAGTTTAATCATTTTAAAAATTGTTTAATGAGTTTCTACCCTTTAATTATTTAAATTTCAATCATCCAAACCAGATAAAGATCAAATATTTTACTTGTTGATTTTTTTATTAAACCTAAAGTTTTAATTAAGGGTTAAAAGTTTAATTACCATTTTACCTCTTAAGCTTAATAATTTTATAACTCACTAAATTGAACTTAAATGAACTTGAAATTTTTATGTGACTTCACTCATATGTCAATAAAGACATGAGAGGAGAAAATGTGATTTTTCTGTATTTAATTTATTTATATAATTATTTTTGGTGGAAAATAGAGATTTTCAAGGAAAATTTGATAACATGACCAAAGGAAAGTTTCTGTCCTTAAGAAAATTAGGGGACATTCCTAATGACCAGAGAAGCACTTGGACCAATTTTGGTGATTTTTTGAATTATATTATTTTTATTATAATTATTTTGAGTTTTGGAGTGTTAATTAATTTAAAAATAAAATAAATCTTGAAAAATGGATTTTATATTTTTCAAAAATCTCTCTGATATCAAGGAAACCAGAGAAACAAATTTTGCAATTTTTTGATTTTTCTATGATTTATTATAATTATTTTAGTGAAAATGCTAGAAAATACATTTTTTTTTAATTTTAAAATTACCCTAGGGCTTTAAAATTCAATATCTCACTAAATAGACCTAAGAAAAATGTGGGATTTGTTCCTAAGTGATTAAAATTCAAAATGTGACATTTTGGTGAATTTTATTATTTTTGTGATTTTTATTATTTTTTTTAATTATTAAAAATATTAAAATATTATTAAAAATCAACTTTTTTAGAAAATTGAAATTTTAATTTTCTTAGGTTCCCCTGATATCAGAGAGGCTCCAAAACCAATTTGGTGAATTTTTGAAAAGTATTTTAAAAGTTATGAATTTTTAAAGTTTAAAATGGCTAAGTGGCTTAATCAACCCAACTAGTAGGGCTAACCAAGTCCAATTGACCTCAAATTTTTATGGTGGGTTCCTCTGATCCAAAAGGTCAGTGGAGAATTGATTTCAAGTCAATTTGATGCCTGGTTAACTCTAATTAATTAAAGACCTATTTTGGGTGTTTAAGCCAATTAGGGTCGTTTTGAATGAACTAAGCCAAAATCTATTTTTCCTAGGGTTCTCTGGTCATAAGGAACATCACCAAATTTTCCTAGAATTTATTTCACAACATGCTATTTACTAGAATTAAAATACTCAAAACAGTGACCTGAACTTGAAAAATCAAGAACTCTTCATAGGATGGCCTCCGACTTTGGAAAATTCAGTGGAATGTTCCCAAATTCAGAGGCTTCAAAAGCCCTATGGTCTCATGCCATGGTGAATTGTATGCATGCATGGAGAATTAAAACAATGCATAGAGTAAATAAATTATAAAAAATAAAATATTCGATGAAATTAAGTGATTTCTTTTCCACATTATTCTCCTCTCTTCACCGAGCAAGAGGGTATTTTTATTTTATTTTTCCGATTTTTCTACACAGAGATATGAATTTTTGAAGTTTAGGGAATTAAATAAATCGAAAAATACCCTATTTTTCTATTTATCCACGCGGCGCCGCCGCATCCTCGGCAGCCTCCGAAAGACCACGCGGCGCGCTCCCATTCGACACCGCCACCTCGAGTCGGCAGCCCCGGCCCCGCGGTTCTCGTACCGTCTCCTCGGTCCGACGCGATCCCGACCATCCGTGCGCGCGTGTATCGAATGGACGCGCATCCGTTCATCGTCCCCAAGTGTTCTCACCCGAGAGCCGTCCACACTAAATCCCTAAGATCTCACTCGATTCTCAATGGATTTTTACGTTCTTATACTCTATGGATTCGTCTCTGAAGAGACAAACACATCTATACGGTTAACATGCATCGAAACTAAAGCATTTGAAATGGAGAATCTCCGTAAGCTCGGGATGAAGAGTTAGCTCATACCTTGGCTCGTAGAAGTGTGGCTTCAATCCGAGAGCCGTTGCACCTTCGATCGGGTCCCGCAGGCTCCGCATGAAGTCTCCCGGTCCGGTGAATCGTCCGGATATGATTTCGACCAAGCCCGATCACAAAGCTTCGGAGGCCGGAGCAACCGGATGGCTCGGAGATGGGGCTTTTGATGGTGGACACCTTCCTCGGTCCGGTGAAGGTGTAGAGCCAATCAATTTGGGAATTGGCTCACCGTGGAGAAGTGTCCTCAGTTTTCGGTGGAATTTCAACTCCGAAATCGAGCTTACGGAGGAGAAATGGCAGGGGAATTTCACCTGGGGATCAAGTGCTCTAAGGGTGGAGGAGGGTCCGGAACAATTTTGCGCAGTTTTGGCAAGGTTTTTGCTTCTCTCTTTCTCATGGCCGAGAGGGGTGGAGTTTAAATAGTAGCTGGTCTGGGGGCCTCCTGTGGGGAGTTAGGGCTCGGGATCGGCTGCTCTGGTGAGGAGAAGATCAGCCATGGTAGCCACTCGGGATGGGGCAGCCAACAAGTGAGAATTTCAATGTCGGCTCACATGCGAGCTCTCGGCCATGGTGTTTTCCGGCTGGCTCGGTGGCCGCACGGCTGTGCAATGGTCACCATCTTGGTCAGTGGTCGTGGCTGGAGGTTTGTGCAATCAATTGGCCATGGACATGTGTAAAGGCTTTCGATCCAAAGTGGAATGGGGCATGGCTAGATTTGGACCTAAATGGGTCAACCCACCCATTTGGGCTAGGTGCACCACCCAAGGCCTCGGTTTAGGCTGAGGAGAAAGTGATTTGGATCAGCTTGATTAGTGGGGTCAAGTCACAATCCAAGTACAATTAGGCTTAAGCATGGTTTAGTGGAGTCATGGAAGTGGTTAATCACCTTTAGGAATTAAGGAAAGAGCCTCCTCCTTTTGCCCAAAATGGCATGGTGGAGTGTCCAAAGCTCTCATGGCTCACATGTGGCTCATGCATGGCTTCATGGCTCACCTTTGGCTTGGCAAAAAGTTTGGTCAATTTCATAAAAAAGGATTTAAGGAAAATTTTGGTATTTAGGGGTGATTTGGCATGAGGCTTGATTTGGAATTATTTGATGATGAATTTAGGACTTAGGGATGATTTTAATTGAAAGTATGATGAGGGGAAATGTCATATGGGCTTTGGAAGAATTTTTGGGGCTTTGGATTTGGTGGAAGCGTGCTTTTAAAATGGTTTAAGGAATGGGCCCTTAAGTTTTAAAAATGAATTTATGGATGGGAATTTTGTAAAGAGTTTGGGCCAAATAATTGTTGGGTTTAGCTCATAGATGTGTCATGAGTGATTTGAAACAAATTGGGGGTGATTTGGATTTGAATTGGGTTGAATTTGGGTTAAGTTTGGGCTTAGGTCAAAAATGGGCCTTTTAACCTCGGGTTGAGTTTCGAGTGGGGTTTGGGTCTAAATTTTGGGCAAATCATGTTAGGGTTTTGTTTGTGGGAATGTTAAGGAAGATTTAGAAAAGATTTGAGGTTAATTGGAGTTGAATTGGGTGAGTTTGAGTTAAGTTCTGGGTCATGGGTCCAAATCGGGCTTTAAGGCCAAAAGTGAGATCGGATCCAAATGTCAATCAAATTGGACTTGGATTTGGTCTAGATTGGTATTGGGAATGTTGAATTGAAGTTTAGAATTGAATTGGACCAGAATTTGGGTCAATTGGATAGATTTGGTTTAACATTGGGTTCACTTTGGGTTAAAATGGGTCAAATTGGGGGTTTTAACAAAAGTAGGGTAAATTGACAAAATTGGCCCACGGTGTAGTTGGACAAAATGAAATTGGGAATATTTAGGATTTTTTGGAATTTTTCTGGGAATTTTCTGAATTTTTAGATTTTTAGGCCAAGAAGGGTATTTTGGGTATTCTGGAGGGTATTGGGGGTATTTTTGGAATCTTTGGTATTTTTTGGGTATGGATGATCAATTTGAGTGATGTGGAGATGTTTGGGATTGATTTTGGAAAATTTTGGGTAATTTGGAAATTTTGCAAAAATTGGGTAATTTCAGCGTTTTGCGTAGTTAGTAGGTGTAGGGTCCCGGGGTCAAAAATCGAAAATTTGGGAAATTGAAGATTGGGTGAATTTTGGTGGAAAGAAATCATTTTGGTTGAGTCATGAAGCCATTTCAAGCCCATATGAGCCATGAAAGGACTCATTCGAGGCATTCACTATGTTGTTCCTAACCCTCTTGCCCAAGGGCTTAGGGGTTAAGGACCATCCATGTGAATCACCTACATGAGTCGGAGGTTAAGTTGGGTATGGGTGTGGTTTTAGGAAGTGTGTGGAAATGTAGTGTGTAAGTGTAGTATAAGTCAGCCCCTTCACTGCACCAGTGCCACCTGTAAGGGCCTCTAAGGCCAAAGAGTCCTATATGAACTCACCCTTTAAACTTCCACATTCGATTTCAACCCTCTAGGTGATTAGGGTCTATAGTCAAGTTTGTGGAGTTTGCAGGGAGTTTAGAAGTGGTTTGAATTTCTAAAAGGCGGGTCCCAATTCTAGTCCTCTAAGATAGTCAAAGGAAAAGCCTAAGGCTAGATCCTAAGCACTAAAAAGAAGAAGGGAAGACCTCATCAAAAATGAGGTCAACAAATGGACCCTCAATAGTGTGGTGAGCCGACGGAGCACACCGCGCGTATTGGTGTTGACCGAAGCGATCAACAAAACCAACACGTATGTCCAAGTGACGAACTTAGGACGAAGCGAAGAGTTTCGCTGGGGAGTGTCAAGTATATCTCCGGAACCGGAGATTCTCGAACTCTCGCCTGGGGAAAGGAAAAGGAGGTGAATCCCAAATCACATGATCCGGGGAATTTCGATTTAGATTTTATTTTGTTTTAATTTATGTTTTGATGTGTGAGTTTAAATTTTAGTTTGGAGTTTCAATTTAGATCAAGTTCGTCAAAATTAATTTGAAGGATTTGATTTGAAATTAAAATTGGAGTTCCGAGGTTTTAGATGTAACATCTCCAACCTCGAAAGAAAATTGAATCGATTAGATTGAATCGTTGCAATGAGAAGATATCTCGCAGCAAAGTGGTGTCGGATATAAAATCCTTAACCTCAAGAGTTCGATTTCGATGTATTTCATTGTGATAGGGAAATGATCCTAAAGCAATGCAGTCTCGGATGTAAAATCCTTAACCCCGGAATTCGATTTGATGTATTTCAAAGGCAATAGGGAAAGAATCCTAAAGCAGTGCGATCCTGGATGTAAAATCCTCGACCCAAAAGTTCGAATTCGATGTATTTCAAAGGCAATAGGAAAGAATCCTAAAGCAAGGTACTTGGATGTAAAATCCTCGACCCAAAAGGTTTGAATTTGATGTATTTCGAAGTCAATAGGAAAAGGATCCTAAAGCAATGCAGTCTTCGATGTAAAATCCTCGACCCAAAAGAGTTTGATTTTGATGTATTTCAAGTGCAATAGGAAAAGGATCCTAAAGCAATGCAAGTCTTGGATGTAAAATCCTCGACCCAAAAGAGTTTGATTTTGATGTATTTCAAAGGCACAGGAAAAGAATCCTAAAGGCAAGTGCGTCTTGGATGTAAAATCCTCGACCCAAAAGAGTTTGATTTTGATGTATTTCAAGGCAATAGAAAAGAATCCTAAAGCAAGTGCAGCTTGGATGTAAAATCCTCGACCCAAAAGGTTTGAATTTGATGTATTTCAAGTGCAATAGAAAAGGATCCTAAAGCAAAGGTACTTGGATGTAAAATCCTCGACCCAAAAGAGTTTGAATTTGATGTATTTCAGTGCAATAGGAAAAGGATCCTAAAGCAGTGTAGTCTTGGATGTAAAATCCTCGACCCAAAAGTTTGAATTTGATGTCTTTCAGTGCAATAGGGAAAGGATCCTAAAGCAGTGCAGTCTTGGATGTAAAATCCTTGACCCAAAATGTTTGAATTTGATTTTGATGTATTTCAAGTGCAATAGGAAAGAATCCTAAAGAAGTGCAGTCTTGGATGTAAAATCCTCGACCCAAAAGGTTTGAATTTGATGTATTTCAGAGGCAACAGGAAAAGGATCCTAAAGCGATAGGCCTTGGATGTAAAATCCTCGACCCAAAAGAGTTTGAATTTTGATGTATTTCAGTGCAATAGGAAAAGAATCCTAAAGCAGTGCAGTCTTGGATGTAAAATCCTCGACCCAAAAGTTTTGAATTTGATGTACTTCAGTGCAATAGGGAAAGAATCCTAAAGCAAGTGCGTGTCTTGGATGTAAAATCCTCGACCCAAAAAGGTCGAATTTGATTTGATTGATATTTGATTCGAGATCCGGAAGAAATCGAATTTGAATTTGATTGAGACTTGAAGCCTGGAAAGATTGAATTCGGAAATTTGGAAATTTGGAAGGATGAGTTTGAACTCGATTGAAATTTGATTTAAGATTTGATTTAAAATTTGGAAGATCAAGTTTGAAACTTGATCGAGATTGGATTTGAAATGAAAATTGAGAATTTGATTTGGAATTTGTAAAGATGAAATTTGATTTTGAAGTTTGGAAGGATGGAATTTGAGATTTGTGTTGATTTCATTTATCTTTTAATGGTTCAAATTTTATTTTATTGTTTATTTAATGTTCATGTGAACTTGGTGTTTGTCATTTTTAGATTTTTTTTTTAGGAAGTTTTCTTTTATTCTCTTTTTTTTTGTTTTATTTCTTTTCTGTTCTTTGTTCGAAGTTCATTTAACTTTAATGGCATTTCCCAATCAATTTGCAAAAAAAAGGTGAAGGCCAAAAACGTGACATGGTCACTTTCATTCCAATCATGTTGAAAATACGTCGTACAACTCGATCTGGAATATATTTCATACAATCCATGTAGACTCAAAACGGACTGTGTATGATCTTTGTTGATCCATCAAAAGAAGCATCCGTCAAAAAATCCATGTCCGAATAGTGAGGTACATGGTCAATAACATCACCTTCCAAGCCATCCTCGGCAAGGATGCCTACTGGATGTACGTCGGAGGTGTGATATTTCCCATGTAACTCACAGCTCGTAAGGCCGGAGGTTCTCTAGCTCCGGGTCCGGTTAGAAATGGTAAGGTATTTTGTCTGTCATCCATCCTCCCGAAAGTAACCGAGATTCGCTCCACTCGGCACTCCCGGTATGCAATGCTTTGCGATATCCGCTCCGTTACCTCGCAGCATCATGACGGAACCCACCGGTAAAGGTATCTTACCGGCCCTCGAACTCACCCGGGCCTCGCTATCCGGAGGTCGCATCCGAACATGATGTTACACTCATTCGAGAAAGAGACCGTGCGTAAAGGTCCGACGAAGTCGTGGTGATCAATATGTGGGGGTATGCAATCACCTCGTTTGTAGATGTTGATAATGCAACTATCGGGTATGCAATCTGTCGGCAGCACTCTCCATGTTATCAATCTTTTTACCATTCTCTCGATGACTAATGGCATCGGATCTACTTGCCCATGACGGAGTATCCCCGTGGGTTTCCCTTCGTCTTCAAGAAAGTTGTAGCAAGCATCCGCATTGTATCGTGATTCTTCCTTTCCCCGGCATCCATCTCCGGGTTCCGAGTATGTGTTTTCCTCAGCGGCCTCGCTCGGCCCATTCTCTTCAAATCCCGGATACAATCCACGATTTGTCGTTGTTCATACTCCGAGAATACGCTCGGTGTGTAGCTCGAGGCCTTCTAGTATGTTGATTCTTCTTCCTTTAATTCTCTCGAAGTATTCGAAAGTTTTCTTTTCAACATTCCGCATTCTCTCCAGCTCGTATTCCGGAATGATCCGCGATGGCGAGGCCTTGTGACATATTGTGGGATATATGGTTCAATCCCTTCACGTTCCCCCGCATACTTCGGCTCCTCGTGGATGATGCCCGTCGGGACATCCCCCGGGTTGCTTCCGCAACAAGGTCATGCATTACTCGGTGGTTCTATCCCGATGGCGTGGTAGCCTTCTTTCTTCCGATCTTTCGGAGATTTCTCCGGTTGTTTCGTTATCCTAGGAGCCGGCCTCCTTTCTTCGAGTTCCCGGTGAACCGGTGTTCTTGAAGTGTATGTGCCGGCATTAGCAATTGTCTCGTCGCGCCGGTCCGCGCCTAGTTTTGTTAACATCTTACGGATACGGCGATTCTTATTCCTTCGTTGCGTGGCCGTGAGAGTAGCCCTCCGAACTTCTTGAATCTCCGCGGCGCGGCGCCGACAAGCCCGCCCTCCGCCGTAGCGACTACGGACTTTATTTTCTTATCTTCTTCGGTGTTTGCTTTTCTTTTCTTGTTTTGGATCGGTGGCTTGGGCCACCCACTTTCATCACCGTCTCGCCCGGTAGTTCTTCTCGGTTAACCGGGACCCGGCTCACTTTCCTCGTATCGTAGGCCCGCCGGTGCGAAATCCGAGTCAATCTCGATTATCGCTCCATCTTTCACCCTCTTTTCATCGAGTGCAAGGCTTACGCCATTCTTAAAGTTCAAGACCAACCGCCCGTTCGACATTTCCTCGCGAAAAGACAAGGAAAAGGATCAGGGGCTGTACTAAGAACAAGAACATTAAGAAAATGTTTATTAAAGATACATTTTATATATATATATATATATTTTTTTTTATTTTCAAATTTAACAGGAATGAAGTAGGATAAGATGAGGGAAGAGATTTTGATTTGAAAAAGAAAACAAGGAAAACTTAATTATCATGATTTTATTTATCTTAGCACATTTTATTATTATTATTATTTTTTTTGGGTTCGGACCCAATCATAAGTAATTACTTTCGCCCGTGTTTCTTAGGGATGAAGAATTCATTCCTTCGAAACATCGTGTAGCGTAATACTTTTTCAAGTATCGTCCGTTGATCGGAAGCATATGTCGTTCTCCCCGGCAATTCACTAGCCGGTAGGAACCTCCCGAGTATACCGGCTTCAACCACAAATGGTCCTTCCCAAGTGGGTTCAAATTTTCCTCCTATCTTGCGGTGTGCAAGAATAGGTCTCTCGAGAACGAGAACTAAGTCACCAACTTCAAGGTTCTCGGGCGGACCCGCTTGTCATGGGCTCGAACCATCTTAGCTTGGTATAGTTCTAAATTCGTTGCGCCGCAAGTCTTTTCCCTTCCAAGCTTTCTAATTCTTCGAGTCGTAATCCGGCGTTTTCTTCGTCGTGATCTTGTTTGCAACTCGCAATTTCGAGTGAAGGAAGCCGAACCTCTAAAGGTAACATCGCCTCGGACCCATACGCCGGAGCGTAAGGTGTAGCTTCGAGTAGGAGTTCGAAGGTTGTCCGGTAGGCCCATAAGGCTTCTAACAATTTCTCGTGCCAATTTCTCTTATTATCGTCCAAGGTTTTCTTTAAGATTTGAACGAGAGTTTTATTAAAAGCCTCGCCGAGGCCGTTTGCTCTCGGGTAGTAAATCGTCGAGTATCGCCGCCGATTCCGTGTTTCCCGACAAAATTGTTGATTTGTGCGCTTCGAATGCCGACCCATTATCCGAGATGATCCCGCGCGGCACTCCGAAACGGTAGACAACTTGGTTCTTGAAAAACCGTAGCACGTGGTGTGCTTTCACTTCTCTAAGCGGAACCGCTCTCGCCCACTCGGAAAAGTAATCCGTAGCCGCAAGAATGAAGCGATGTCCTTTCGAAGATGGTGGTTCTATCGGACCCACTATATCCGTGCCCCAACATTCAAATGGCCATGACGCAATTGTCGGGTAGTAGCACATTTGGGGGTCGGTGTAGAACCACTCCGTGCACTCGGCATCGATGACGCTCTCGGCGATTTTCATGCAGTCGGTCATCATCGAGGGCCGTAGTACCCTAGTCTTTTAATTTTCATTTTCATCTTTGACCCGACCGGTGAGCGCCACGCAGTCCCGAATGCACCTCTTTAACAATTTCACGGGCCTCGGACCCGCTTAGGCACCTTAGCCACATTTCGATCAAAAGACCTTCTGTATAATGTGTTGTTTATTAATGCGTAAGACGAGTTCTTTTCGATCCGATGGGCTAGCGACCTATCGTCCGGTAGCTTTTCCGTTTGCGGTGTAGTTCATCAATGGCCGTCGCCAATCTTCTCGTGTTTTCCGTCACTCGCCGCAACCGATTCTTTTTCTTTTCTCGATTTGTGTATCATGTCTATGTCGAGCCGTGATAGGACCCGACGTCCGTGAACCGACACTTCCATCGATTCATCTTGCAAACAGTACAAATTCTTTTGCGAGACGGCTAAAGCATCTCGCTAGAGCATTTTCTTTTCCGGGAATTTTGTAGATCGTCACATTTGGAATCCGTTCCAACAACCGTATGGCATACCGGAAGTATTGTTCGAGTCTTGGTTTAAAAATTCCGTATTGTCCGCAATCCATCGAATGATTAACTCGTGAATCCCCGTAGATGTCGATGTCCGTTATCCCCATTCGAATAGTTAATTCCAATCCCGTTATGAGGGCTTCGTATTCCGCTTCGTTGTTCGTACACGGCTCCGTCAAGTGGTAGGAGTATCTTAACATCCCCCGCTCCGGTGTTATAAAGATTAGCCCGATTCCCGCCTTACCGGCACTATCACTTGCGATTCTTCGTCTTTGTGTGCCGAAGATGCTCCGTCGAAATATAATTCCCAACGTCGATCATCAAGGTCTTCTAGGTTCATTATTTGTTCATCCGGCGGATCGTCATCGAGAGGAGATTCGGCCGGCAAAGGGTGTGCCGCGAGGAAGTCCGCTAAGACTTGTCCCTTTACTAAGCACGCGAGGCACGAAAGTTATATCGAATTGCAATAATATCATCGACCATCCGGCAAGTCCGCCGGAAAGTGTTGGACGAGTCATCAAGTATTGCAATGGATTAAACTTCGAAATCAAGTCGACCTTATGAGAAAGCATGTAGTGCCCGAGCTTTTGAGCGGCGAAGATCGTGCCAAACAATGCTTCTAAATTGTGGGATACCTTACTTCCGTCGGAAGTAAACGACGCGCTTAAGTAGTAAAGAGCATTTTCTTTACCCTCATCATCGACTCGGGCTATCGTGGCTCCGAGAGAGTCGTCTAAAGCCGCGGTGTAAAGTATCAGCGGTCTACCCGAGACCGAGGTCGCTAAGACAGGAGGTGTCATTAAATATTGTTTAATGTCTTCGAAGGCCTTCTGGCATTTCTCTTCCCAAATAAATTTGGCGTCCTTTTTAACTAGTGCCGAGAAAGGCCGACACCTACTCGACAGTGTTCGAGATAAAGCGTCGAAGATATGCCGCCTTCCTTGAAAAGATCGTAATTGTTTTAAGGTTTTGGGAGGCGGCATTTCTAAGATGGCTTTAATCTTCTCCGGTCGATTTCAATTCCACGATGTCGGACAACGAATCCTAAGAATTTCCTGAGGTGACGCCGAAGGCGCATTTTAAGGGATTCATCTTAAGGTTAAATTGTCTTAATCGTTCGAAAACAATTCTCAAATCATACAAGTGGTTTTCCTTTACTTTGCTTTCGATGACCACATCGTCTACATAAGCATTCGACTTGATCGTGGATGAGATCATCAAAAATTCTTGTCATTGCTCTTTGGTAGGTTGCTCTCGCGTTCTTCGATCCGAATGGCATCACCGTGTAGCAAAATACTCCGATCGGCGTTCGAATGCCGTAAGCTTTTCATCTTCTCGGAGCCATTTTTATCCGGTTATATCCTCGAAGATCCATCCATGAACGAGAATATTTCATGTGTCGAAGCAATATCGATCATCGGCTCTGGAATCGGTAGAGGGAATTCATCTTTTGGACATGCCTTGTTTAAATCTCTCGAAGTCCACACAAATTTCGATCCGACCATTCTTCTTTCCGATCGGCACCACATTGAGCTAACCAGTGTCGGGTATTGTTCTTCACGAAAAAATTTAGCGTCTATTAGCTTTTTAACTTCGGCTATGACTTGTTGTTCGATTTCTGGACGCATTCTTCCGGGACCTTGTCCGACCGGAACGTAGTAGGATCCACTCCTAGCTTGTGGATCGCAACCTCCGGAGCCAATCCCGGCATCTCATCGTAGCTCCAAGCAAAATGATCTTTAAATTCCATTAATAACTTGATTATTTCTTCGGAGTCTTCTTTATTGAGTAAGGAGCTAACAAAGGTAGGTCTAGGCTCTTCGCTAGTACCTAAGTTAACTTCCGTTAACTCATCTATTGTGGATTTAATTTCTTCTTCGACTTCGGTGGAGCGTCTCCAATTTGTAAATCTTCGGGTTCGTCCGTAGTTTCCATGCAGCTTTCATTGGTCTTGCAAGTGACAACCAAGCAAAATTCGCATCGTCAATCGACCCTACCGTGCCGAATCCGAGTCCATACTTTGAATCGGGAGGACGGCCGGAGTTATTCCATAACTTTTCAAAATGTTGTGATTGGCCTTTTGTCCATTGTCGAGGTAAGAAACCACGTTGAATTAAATTTTGAACACGTGGAGAGTACCACTCAAAAGGTAATTCCATTAATTCGATGAAGTGACATCTTCGAATTGTACATTATTTTCGCTTTGAGGAAGAAGCACCGCGAGTAGAATTTGATCGGCCTCGCACCGTCACTACGTACTTCTTGACCTCCATACCCTCGATCTTATTAGAATGGATCGGAGTTAGGGTCATAGTATGTACGTAGTGGTTAATCTTCTCGTACATCGATTTGTATTCTTCGTTCTTTTCATCTTCGAGGAGATCTTGTATTGCGGCTTCTTTCGACTTATTGTTGCCGCTTCTTGCTTGATTTCTTTTTCTTCTTCGAACTATCTTCCCAATCAACATCGATGGTTGGCTTCCTCTCGTCCAATTGTCCTAGCGTCTCTACCACGACCTCGTCCCCGCCTCGACCTCGGATGCGAGTTGTGGAGAAACCTTCACCATCTCGCCGGAAGGGAGTGGTGAGTGATCGTTGGACTAGAACTTCGTGTTCTTCGTTGTCTCGAACTTTCTTTGCTTCATTTGTTACGGTATCTCCGGAGAAGATCGTTTTCTGCGGTGCATAATAAGCCGCATCTTCATGGATTCCAATCTCATGTACGGAGAATGGTTGTAAGTCGCCTTTGATGCACTCGTTCCCCTCCATCGTAATATTTGATGCACTCGATGCGCAGATGATGGTACCATCCCGTTTTCATGTATCCATGGTCGGCCCGCAGAGCGTTGAACGACGTTTCGAATCGATTATATGAAATTTTGCGGTTGTCTTTGCTAAGTCACCGGTTTTCATCGATAGCGTTATTGACCCGAGGGCTCTTTCTCCTTTCCGGTCGAATCCTCTTAATAACATTTTGTCGGCCTCGAGCTCACGAGCATCAATTTCCAAGTATGCTAGTGTTCGAAGACTCATTATATCGATTGATGCTCTCGGATCCACCAATACTCCGGAGAGCGTAAACTTTCCAATTGTAATCGAAATGTACAATGGTCGGTCTGTGATCTCGTCGTCCCAAGTAGTAGGTCATTGTCCGTGAAGGTAACACCTCGTTGTTCCTTTAACGAGCAAACCTCATCTAAGGAATCTCCGGCCATTCGAGCTAAGCAAATTTCGGATCAAGTAAGGCCTCGATCGAGCTTCTCTCATCTCCTTCGATAAGATGAGAGCGTCGTAAATGCTCGGCTTGGCCGGTAGTTTCCTAAGATGGGCTAGCACGTTGTAGTCCACTTTGTTCTCATGCGTCTCGGCTTCTTCTCGAATGGGTATTTCTTCCGCCGGGGTTGGTTCTTCTTGAACAACCACCTGTTTTCCTTTGTCTCTTGGACCCATTCTCGGAGGTAGAACTCTTCCACTTCTTAAGCCGACTTCGTAATCTCCTCTCGAATCTAGTGTCGAGTTTGCCGGTGTTTCCTCCCGAATCGAATGACCGGCTCTTCCGGATTATCTTCAAAATCCGAAGGCTCTAACTCTATCGTAACCGGAGCTCCTCGAAACTCGCAGCATAGATCCGTTGCTTGTCGAACTCTCGTAGCCTCCTTGATGGATGCCTTCTTCGTCATTTTGATCGTCGAGATCTTGTATGATTCGAGAATTGTTGTTGGTATCGAAATCGACGCCCGGATTGTCGCTAGTTACGTAATCGTTAGAAACAATCAAAACGTAGCCAACGCCATCACCCTTATCATTATATGATCCCACCGAAGTGAGCAGATAATCATACAAAATCGGAGGTTCGAGGGATTTCTCCCCGAATCGGAAACAACTATCCTAGGATAAGCAGCCTCTGAGCCTAGCCTTAGGAGTCTCGGTCCCTCTTCTTCGTCAATTTTCTTCTTCTCTTCGATTGTCTCCCGTCGAGGTGGTTCTTCTATCGCAAGTGATAAGTACCGGCTTAACGGGTCTCGAACTCCGAATTGAAGCTCGCACCGAAGCGGTTCGGATGTTGTCTAAAATCTTCTTCGAAGACCTTGTCTGAGCGGTAGTCCATCCATCGTCGCTGCATAGTGGATCTATCGAATGACGGGATCGGCTGAGATAACATCGACGGAACCTCCTTCTCGGGGTTCCTTCATGTACTCCTTCGGGATTGTTATATTTCCTTTCCGAAGGTTGTCATCGAGCCAACTTTTGAAGGTAATGCGCTCTTCTATCTTGTGCCCAAGCATCCGATGGTAGGGGCAAAAGTCGGAATCACCTTTCTTGTTGACTTCCTCCGGTCTTTTAGGCTCGGCAGCTCGGAAATCCGGAGTTTTCATTAAGCCGCGGAACATCTTCGTACCGCTTCATTTTTGAACGGATATTCTCTCGCTCGAAGCTCCCTCAATGTACGTTGCGGACGGGACGGTTGTTCATATCGCGGAGACGACCGATAGCTCGGATCGGGATTGCCGGTAATTTTGTCGTGGTTGCCGCGGCCGTTCTGTGGTATTTGCAGACGGCTGTTTGCCTTTGTCAACCGCCGCAATGATCCCGGATTTCTTCTCGAAGGTCTTCGCCGGCTTCTCGCTTGTCCGTCTTGCTCGCAAAACTTAATTGCTTCGCCTCTTCTTGCAAGCTTCCGGCCTTGCTTAACAACTTCTCAAAAGTCTTAATAATGAATCCTCGAGGAGAAGTGCTATCGGGCCATGAATGCTTTTAAGCAAGATGTCGATCGCATGTTGTTCTTGCAGCTGTGGTTCACACTTCATGCTTAAATTTCTCCATCGAAGTATGTAATCCACTAGAGTTTCATTCGGCCTTTGTTTTTCTACCACTAAATCACCTATAGTGATGTGGTGCCGAGCTCCGCAAATCGCTTAATGAAGAGGCTCTCTAGCTCCGAGAATGTCTTCACGAATCCGTTGGGTAATTCTCGCATACCGGCCGAAGGCGATTCCCGACGGATCGCTAACGAACCGTCGGAAGAGTAGCGCATCGCTCCAGCCGGCATTGC
Source organism: Papilionanthe hookeriana x Papilionanthe teres (assembly GCA_022702705.1). Lineage (NCBI taxonomy): Eukaryota > Viridiplantae > Streptophyta > Magnoliopsida > Asparagales > Orchidaceae > Papilionanthe > Papilionanthe hookeriana x Papilionanthe teres. Next base: position 19,496 of record JAKZJZ010001160.1, read on the forward strand.
AACAACCGGCACGAAAGTGTGCAACATGCCGTCGGGGTTCCCGTTCCGTCGAAGGTCTTAAACAGAGGTGGTACGAAGCCTTTCGGTATCGGACAGCGTCGAATTCTTCCGGTTAAGGTCTACCCGTCCGAATGGATGTCCCGTTCTTCGATTGTGCTAAGGCTTCTCGCACTCGCCGCTCTACCAAGTTCTCGATATCCTTTTCGTGGATCATACTTCGTGTTGTATCCTTTTAGCCGGTCATCCCCATCGACGGATGTAATCTCCTTTCCTCCGTCTACGATGTGAATGACTTCGGGGGTGTCTCTCTATGTGGTTGTACTTCGACTCCGGAGAGTGGCCGTAGCTATGGCCATCTCTTCCATCCTCTTCGCCATTCGAGCGATCGTGTCGTCCTTTTCCCGAAGCCGTCTCTTCATCGCTCCGGCTCCTCTCTTCTGCGGCCGCAGGAGCACCTCGAGAAGCCGATGAAGCTCGTGTCTCAACCATGTTAATTTCCGCATATTCGTTGTCCATGAATTCCGATGAGTCGATCTCATCTCCGAACTTTTCTTCTCTTTCTTTTGCCAACCGTCTGGATGTCTGTTCTCAACTTTTCCATGGCATCTTCTAGTCGAGCTTTCGTGTATCTTTGTGGTTGTCATGCGATGGTCTGCCGGTCCTTTTTCACGAGTCCCCTTCATCGCAAGTAGCACTTTCTTCGCATTCCAGCCTCTCCGGCGAGACTTTCTCTCTCGGCCGTCGTTTCAATCTCAATCGCCCCGTAGTGGGACGCCACACCATCCTTCTAAGACAGAAGGTCTCAGGACCGCATGGTCCGTCGTCAAATGCCGGAAGGTGGTATCCTCCCTAATCCGTAATCCCGATACTACGACAGGCGGGCTAGCCTTCATTCTCTCGCTCGGCTTTTCTATCATGACGGCGGGCTCTACTCGGGCCCAAGACGGGATTTGACCGGCACCCGTCCTATCCTTCGTAGAATTTCCGACACGGCGCTTTTCCTTCCTTGCTAGCTTTTCTACCAAAGTTTGCAGTCGAGCAAACGGCGTAGTTCTAGTTCTTTTCTTGCGGCTATCGTTGTAGTATGCGGGCCGAGGTAATGTGGCAACGAATCTTTCGAACATTCTCCTCATCCTCTCGTGGCGGAGAGGGGATGGAACCCGCTTCCTCCCAAAATTGGTATGTAGTCGGCAAGTGGTGTATATTCCGGTAGCGGTGTATATTCCGGCAACTCGGAATTTCCTCCAGAAAGCAATCTCAGCAGCTTCCGGCTTCCCCGGCGATCCTTCTATTTCTATTTCTTCTTCGGGTCTTCGTCGGCCGACGAATCTTCGAACCGGACCCGATTTCGAAGACGAAGGTCTTACAGAAGATCCGTACCCTCCACGTGCAATGTGTTTACCATAGTTCCGGATTTCTTTCCCCTTCGATTCGGCGTAAGTCGGGTAGGTGCGAAACAACTAGACCAGCTGGGGTAGTGAGAACAGGCTCCTCCCGCGGACGAGCAGCATTCTCCTAGCCTGGACCCTTTCGCAGGGAGGAAACTCTCGGGTCGACCTAAGGTCGAACTCGGCGTGGGTTCCTCGGCTTCGGATACCTTGTTCGTCGCTGCAAAGAGGGAGACGCTCGGTGACCTCGACGTTCGTAGTTTTCAAATCCTCGTCCAAATCGGATGACCCCATTGTCTGGCAAGTCTCATCCTTATAGACAGCGAAGTCCAATCCGTTGGTGAAGGAGAAAATCAGCTTCGGGGCTTCCATTTCGCGCAGGTAGATTCGGTTATCAGTCCTAGTTATGCTTCTTTCTTCAGACGAAAAGAAAGGAATCGAAAAGAGTCCGAACTCATTCTTTGTTCATGTATTTATAAAAAAGAATCATTTGTTAAAAGAATCACTTATTAGAGGGTTTGTTTATTTAGAACGGAATGTTCAAAGGTGTAGAGAAGGTAAGGAATCCGATTCAAGACTTTCCGACTCGAAGGATCATTCCTAAACTAACACCTATTGGGGTCCACCCCACCTCAAAAATGAGGTAAAAGGATCTCGAACCTCTCTCGTTAGTGGGTGTCTAAACAAATGGCTCCTAAATCCGAGAGAATGTCGGCTATACTTGTTCAAGATAGAAATGAACATAGTATTCCAACTGAAAGAAGGGTGGTTTGATCCACAAGGGATATGGATACACTACCGATTTTTGAAAGCGAATTATTTGATTATAATGGAGAGAGGAATCATCCTCACGTGAGTCGCCGAAGTTGTTGGCATATTTTTAGGTCGTGTGTTTTATTTTGAAAAGGGGGTCGCCTAACGTAAATTGCTCGGCGAATTTAAATTTTAAATTTGATTTAAATATATATATAATTTAGAAAGTAGTATTTGACTTTGAAAATAATTTTAAATTTGAAAGTTTTAAGATATGAGATTAAACCGATCTCACATCCCAAATAGTTTATATAAACGAGCACCGTACCACAAACCGTGTATCTATCCCTAAAGATAGACACACTGCTTGAGGGTGAGGCTCGATCAAATAAACTAGAAGTTTTGTGACATCCGTTTGGTCTGCGAACCAATTTTATAAGCCGACAAATTCCCCGCTTAATATGAAAGTATTAAATAGTGGTTTATATTACTCCGGGTTCTTTAAAATTCCCTATAAGGGCAAGCCCCTATAGTTAATTACATCTTAAGTGACGGAATCACCTAAGAAAACTCTCGATAATAACCAATAATTCTCGCTCTCAAGAATTTCAAAGTTTAAGGTTTTCAAAGATTGAATTTTGGAATTTTAATAGTGGAATGGATCAAATTTTGGAATATTTTGTTTTGTGAATCCAAAGGAAGAAAGGTAGGGAAATCACCGATTCGAAGTGAACTTCTGTAATTTCCCGACTATCCTATTGTTTCGCTTCGAATTTAGGAAAGTCCTAATGTTTATTTAGTATTTCAATCTCGCCAATTTTAATTAATTAGGGCTTATATTTGTATGATAAAATCAAACAAATAAATTTCAGAAGATGTGAGGGTTTATTGTCGTATCGGACGACTACCTCGGAATCCTAAGACCTGTTAGGGCTTAATTTGCAATGCAAATGCCTAACGAAGAGGTTGAGGATTTATGTTGCACTAGTGCAAGCTACCTCGAAGTCCTATGGCTTTGTTGTTTAATTCTAAGAAGGTTTTGTCGAAGTAGGTTCAAGTTTTGCCGACGACGATGGCCGTGCCGCCCACCATGCTACAAGCTCCTTGTTGTTGCGAGAGGTTTAGTTTTAGAAGTCATAAATCAGGAGATGAGAAAAGTGTTTTGGTTTAGAGAAGTCTTAATTTCCGAGTGTTTTGTATTTCGATTAAAACAAATCTTAAAGTTGATTATAACGACACCTGATTAAGATCCCACGGCTCCATCCTTCCGCATCATTATTTTTATCGGATTCACTTAGTCCAGTATGAATTTGCTAAACTCAACCGAATGAGTTCCACACTTTCATTTAGACCGTGGGAAATCCCGTTAAGCAACACGTAGGTTACATCATCCGAGGTATTCCCGATCATCCAACAGACGTTTTAATTTAGTTGCAATCGTAGTTTTGTGTTCTATTTGTGATTAAATTTTGAGTTGTTTTATATTTTGAAATGTTGTGGCGGTGAATTTTATCTTGCAATGACTTTTAACTTAGTTTTGGTTTCAGCTTTAGGGACTATCCTAAAGGTGCGGGTTTTCATGCAACAGCTTGTTTTATCATGCAAGAAAAGTAAAGTGCATTCGCAATAAAGTAAATCGCAAGAAAGTAAATTGCAAGAAAGTAAATTGCAATAAAATAAAAGCGTACCTGGAGGGTCTTCCCGTCATCCCAAGCTACACTTAAAACACAATTAGAATATTTAAGCAAGTTCCTAGGTAAAGCTAAGGGAAAGGTTATGGTTTTCTACCAAGTTCCTAATCCTATAGCTAGTCATCTCCTATGACGTCTAGGTTCTTTGTGTTTTTGTTTGAGGACGATTTTCTTCATCAAATAACAATCAAATCCAATTGTTCTTATAAATATCCTATCATATTGAGGAAGTGCTTAAGAAGAATCTTAAACATCTTTTCAATATTTTTAGGATTGTTTTAAGTCCAAATGAATTTAATTATATAAATGAATCAATCGTCCGAGGTTTTCAAGTTTTGTTAACTCGCCCAATGAATTAAGACATTCGAATATCTTATGAGTGAAGTAGCACTTCATTTAATGTTTCATTTAGGAGTTATAATAATCAAAGCTTTCAAGGGTAAATTAGTATTCAAATGATTCGATTTAAGTTAAAGGGTTTAAATTTGAATAGTTGTTCAAGTCGCTTTATATTTAATTTCCTTTATGTCTTAAGTGATGTTATATTTAATTCAATTTAATTTAATCGAGTTTTAATTTAACTTAATTTAATTTAATTTGATTTGATGTTTAATTAATTTGATTTGATTTAATTTAATTTAATTATTTAATTTAATTTAATTTAATTTAATTTAATTTAATTGTTTAATTTAATTTAATTTAATTATTTAATTTAAATTTAAATTTAATTTAATTTAATTTAATTTAATTTAATTGATTTAATTTTATTTAATTATTTAATTTAATTTTAATTTAATTTAATTTAATCCAATTTAATTTACTTAATTTAATTTAATTTTTAATTTAGTTTTATCTTTAATTTTAATTGAAATTTTTGAAAGAGTTTAATAATTTAATTTTAGTTTAATGATTAAGTCTTTTAATATTTTGAATTTGAATTATCATTTTAATTAAGAGTTGAATATTAATGAGATGATTAATTTAGGGATTTTTAAATTAAAGAATAAATCTCTTCCTAATAAATATCCCTTATTTTAATAATTCCAATTTTATTATTCTTCCAAATTTAATCTATTATTTAATTAAAGTTTAATCATTTTAAAAATTGTTTAATGAGTTTCTACCCTTTAATTATTTAAATTTCAATCATCCAAACCAGATTAAGATCAAATATTTTACTTGTTGATTTTTTTATTAAACCTAAAGTTTTAATTAAGGGTTAAAAGTTTAATTACCATTTTACCTCTTAAGCTTAATAATTTCATAACTCACTAAATTGAACTTAAATGAACTTGAAATTTTTATGTGACTTCACTCATATGTCAATAAAGACATGAGAGGAGAAAATGTGATTTTTCTGTATTTAATTTATTTATATAATTATTTTTGGTGGAAAATAGTAGATTTTCAAGGAAAATTTGATAACATGACCAAAGGAAAGTTTCTGTCCTTAAGAAAATTAGGGGACATTCCTAATGACCAGAGAAGCACTTGGACCAATTTTAGTGATTTTTTTAATTATATTATTTTTATTATAATTATTTTGAGTTTTGGAGTGTTAATTAATTTAAAAATAAAATAAATCTTAAAAAATGGATTTTATATTTTTCAAAAATCTCTCTGATATCAAGGAAACCAGAGAAACAAATTTTGCAATTTTCCGATTTTTCAATGATTTATTATAATTATTTTAGTGAAAATGCTAGAAAATACATTTTTTTTAAATTTTAAAATTACCCTAGGGCTTTAAAATTCAATATCTCACTAAATAGACCTAAGAAAAATGTGGGATTTGTTCCTAAGTGATTAAAATTCAAAATGTGACATTTTGGTGAATTTTATTATTTTTGTGATTTTTATTTTTTTTTTAATTATTAAAAATATTAAAATATTATTAAAAATCAACTTTTTTAGAAAATTAAAATTTTAATTTTATTAGGTTCCCCTGATATCAGAGAGGCTCCAAAACCAATTTGGTGAATTTTTGAAAAGTATTTTAAAAGTTATGAATTTTTAAAGTTTAAAATGGCTAAGTGGCTTAATCAACCCAACTAGTAGGGCTAACCAAGTCCAATTGACCTCAAATTTTTATGGTGGGTTCCTTTGATCCTATAGGTCAGTGGAGAATTGATTTCAAGTCAATTTGATGCCTGGTTAACTCTAATTAATTAAAGACCTATTTTGGGTGTTTAAGCCAATTAGGGTTGTTTTGAATGAACTAAGCCAAAATCTATTTTTCCTAGGGTTCTCTGGTCATAAGGAACATCACCAAATTTTCCTAGAATTTATTTCACAACATGCTATTTACTGGAATTAAAATACTCAAAACAGTGACCTGAACTTCAAAAATCAAGAACTCTTCATAGGGATGTCCTCTGACTTTGGAAAATTCAGGGAATGTTCCCAAATTCAGAGGCTTCAAAAGCCCTATGGTCTCATGCCATGGTGAATTGTATGCATGCATGGAGAATTAAAACAATGCAGAGAGTAAATAAATTATAAAAAATAAAATATTTGATGAAATTAAGTGATTTCTTTTCCACATTATTCTCCTCTCTTCACTGAGCAAGAGGGTATTTTTATTTTATTTTTCTGATTTTTCTACACGAGATATGAATTTTTGAAGTTTAGGGAATTAAATAAATCGTAAAATACCCTATTTTTCTATTTATCCACGCGCGCCGCCGCATCCTCAGCGCTCCGAAAGACCACGCGGCGCGCTCCCATTCGACGCCGCCACCTGAGTCAGCAGCCCGGGCCCCGCGGTTCTCGTACCGTCATCTGGTCCAACGCGATCCTGACCATCCGTGCGCGCGTGTATTGAATGGACGGCATCCGTTCATCGTCCCCAAGTGTTCTCACCCGAGAGCCGTCCACACTAAATCCCTAAGATCTCACTCGATTCTCAATGGATTTTTACGTTCTTATACTTTATGGATTCGTCTCGAAGAGACGAACACATCTATACGGTTAACATGCATTGGAACTAAGGCATTTGAAATGGAGAATCTCCGAAGCTCGGGATGAAGAGTTAGCTCATACCTTGGCTCGTAGAAGTGTGGCTTCAATCCGAGAGCCGTTGCACCTTCGATCGGGTCCCAGCAGGCTCGAGATGAAGTCTCCCGGTCTCGGTGAATCGTCCGGATATGATTTCGACTCAAGCCCGATCACAAAGCTTGGAGGTCTGGAGCAATCGGATGGCCTCGGAGATGGGGCTTTTGATGGTGGACACCTTCCTCGGTCCGGTGAAGGTGTAGAGCCAATCAATTTGGGAATTGGCTCACTCGTGGAGAAGTGTCCCGGTTTTGGGTGGAATTTCAACTCCGAAATCGAGCTTACTGGAGGAGAAATGGCAGGGGAATTTCACCTGGGATCAAGTGCTCTAAGGGTGGAGGAGGGTCCGGAACAATTTTGGCGCAGTTTTGGCAAGGTTTTTGCTTCTCTCTTTTCATGGCCGAGAGGGGTGGAGTTTAAATAGTAGCTGGTCGGGGCCTCCCGTGGGAGTTAGGGCTTGGGATCAGCCGCTCCTGGTGAGGAGAAGATCAGCCATGGTAGCCACCGGGGATGGGGCAACTCAAGCAAGTGAGAATTTCAATGTCGGCTCACATGCGAGCTCTCGACCATGGTGTTTTCCGGCGGCCCGGTGGCCGGCCGGCCGAGCAATGGTCACCATCTTGGTCGGTGGGTCGTGGCTCGGAGGTTTGTGCAATCAATCGGCCATGGACATGTGTAAAGGCTTTGATCCAAAGTGGAATGGGGCATGGCTAGATTTGGACCTAAATGGGTCAACCCACCCATTTGGGCTAGGTGCACCACCCAAGGCCTGGTTTAGGGCCGAGGAGAAAGTGATTTATATCGCCTTGATTAGTGGGGTCAAGTCACAATCCAAGTACAATTAGGCTTAAGCATGGTTTAGTGGAGTCATGGAAGTGGTTAATCACCTTTAGGAATTAAGGAAAGAGCCTCCTCCTTTTGCCCAAAATGGCATGGTGGAGTGTCCAAAGCTCTCATGGCTCACATGTGGCTCATGCATGGCTTCATGGCTCACCTTTGGCTTCGGCAAAAAGTTTCGTCAATTTCATAAAAAAGGATTTAAGGAAAATTTTGGTATTTAGGGGTGATTTGGCATGAGGCTTGATTTGGAATTATTTGATGACGAATTTAGGACTTAGGGATGATTTTAATTGAAAGTATGATGAGGGGAAATGTCATATGGGCTTTGGAAGAATTTTTGGGGCTTTGGATTTGGTGGAAGTGGGCTTTTAAAATGGTTTAAGGAATGGGCCCTTAAGTTTTAAAAATGAATTTATGGATGGGAATTTTGTAAAGAGGTTGGGCCAAATAATTGTTGGGTTTAGCTCATAGATGTGTCATGAGTGATTTGAAACAAATTGGGGGTGATTTGGATTTGAATTGGGTTGAATTTGGGTTAAGTTTGGGCTTAGGTCAAAAATGGGCCTTTTAACCTCGGGTTGAGTTTGAGTGGGGTTTGGGTCTAAATTTTGGGCAAATCATGTTAGGGTTTTGTTTTTGGGAATGTTAAGGAAGATTTAGAAAAGATTTGAGGTTAATTGGAGTTGAATTGGGTGAGTTTGGGTTAAGTTCGGGTCATGGGTCCAAATCGGGCTTTAAGGCCAAAAGTGAGATTGGATCCAAATGTCAATCAAATTGGACTTGGATTTGGTCTAGATTGGTATTGGGAATGTTGAATTGAAGTTTAGAATTGAATTGGACCAGAATTTGGGTCAATTGGATAGATTTGGTTTAACATTGGGTTCACTTTGGGTTAAAATGGGTCAAATTGGGGGTTTTGACAAAAGTAGGGTAAATTGACAAAATTGGCCCAGGGTGTAGTTGGACAAAATGAAATTGGGAATATTTAGGATTTTCTGGAATTTTCTGGGAATTCTCAGAATTTTTGGATTTTTAGGCCAAGAAGGGTATTTTGGGTATTTGGAGGGTATTGGGGGGTATTTTTGGAATCTTTGGTATTTTTGGGTATGGATGATCAATTTGAGTGATGTGGAGATGTTTGGGATTGATTTTGGAAAATTTTGGGTAATTTGGAAATTTTGCAAAAATTGGGTAATTTCAAGGGTTTTGGGTAGGTTTAGTAGGTGTAGGGTCCCGGGGGTCAAAAATTGAAAATTTGGAAAATTGAAGATTGGGTGAATTTAGGTGGAAAGAAATCATTTTTGTTGAGTCATGAAGCCATTTCAAGCCCATATGAGCCATGAAAGGACTCATTTGAGGCATTCACTATGTTGTTCCTAACCCTCTTAGCCAAGGGCTTAGGGGTTAAGGACCATCCATGTGAATCACCTACATGAGTCAGGAGGTTAAGTTGGGTATGGGTGTGGTTTTAGGAAGTGTGTGGAAATGTAGTGTGTAAGTGTAGTGTAAGTCGGCCCCTTCACTGCACTCAGGCCACCTGTAGGCGATCCTAAGGCCAAAGAGTCCCATAGGAACTCACCCTTTAAACTTCCACATTCGATTTCAACCCTCTAGGTGATTAGGGGTCTATAGTCAAGTTTGTGGAGTTTGCAGGGAGTTTAGAAGTGGTTTGAATTTCTAAAAGGCGGGTCCCAATTCTAGTCCTCTAAGATAGTCAAAGGAAAAGCCTAAGGCTAGATCCTAAGCACTAAAAAGAAGAAGGGAAGACCTCATCAAAAATGAGGTCAACATTCCTCAGTGGGAAAAACTAATTAAATTCAAATCTAAACTCAATTTTAATCTTTCAAATTTGTTCCAACTATTATTACTTGAACATCTTTGAATCTTGTTGGTTGGTTTGATTAGCTTCAATACATGTGGATTACTTTATTAGTGCACCACACTTATTGAAGGTCTTATTGACCTCATTTTTACATGGGCTCAATTATGTTCTTCCTCCCTCCATAGCCTAGGATATAGCCTTAAGGTTTCTTTAGTGGCACTCTTTGAATGCTGGGATGGAACCAACCCCAAAATAGAACATTAGAACATTTCTTCACTCCTTCCTTCAAATACTTAACCTTTGGATAAGTTCATTAAAGTTCAACCATTAAAGCAAAAGTTAAGTGACGAGTCAAAATCTTACTGCAAAGTAAGTTGGTTTCTCACGCAAGTATATATGTTAAGCAATAATGCAGTTAAAGAGTATTGCATATTGATCCCACAAGGAAAGGTCTAAGAACTATTCTAATGGGAAAATCTCTAGTTTACTTAACGTTTAAAACTAGTTTAGAGTGATCACAAATAAGAGGAAATTTTCTAAAATTCTACTTAAAAACAAAAATAAAAAATAGTGAGGTTGGAAAACACAGAAATAATGGTAAAAAAATACTACGGTTCTTCAAGGGATATGAGGCTTGTGCCCGTAAAATTTAGGTGTTGTGGTGGTTTGCAATCTTCCTAGACTTTATCCTATGTGATAGTCATCAACAGAGATAGAATTTCCTCCTTATTCCTATGTAAAACGGCTAAATCCATGAATTTAAGGCTTTTCAATCCTCATGGCATCGTGTATTTGGGAACTCATGTGAATGGTTTCCCCAAGCTCTTAGCCCTAAGCTAGGGTTTGACTAGTACCAGCACATGGAGGATCTAAATGGAGAATTCCCTTGATCCATGGCTCAAATGGGTTATCAATCTCACTCAACTCCAAATTATACCAAAAATCCAACTTTTGACCCATTACCCCAGAAACTCTACCAAATGACCAACTTACCCCTAAAACCCTAATTTTACCCAAAAATCCCAAAATCAACCAAAATTACCAAAATCTCCCAAAAATCATCTCAAAACATTCTTCACTACTCAAAATACCTAAAACACCTCAAATTCCCCAAAATTCCTCAAAATTACCAAAATGGCCCTCTTAGCCCTAAAATTTTAAAAATTTCCAAAACCTTCCAAATATTCCTAATTTCAATTTAAACCACTTTATTTGACCCAATTTGACCAAATTAGCCTAATTTGACCAAAAACCAAAAATTGCCCCTTAAGGCCCAAAATGCCCAAATCAGCCTCAATGTCCATCCAATTGAGCCAAATCTTACTAATTTTTATTCCAAATCAGACTTCATCATCCCCAATACCAATCTAAACCAAATTCAAGCCCAATTTAACCCACATTTAGACTCAATTTCAACCCAAACCAAAAGGCCACAATTTTGACTATATGGCCCAATTCTCCCAAATTAAACCCCATGAATCAATAAATTCCAAAAATTAATATCTAAAACCCTTCATTGCATTCCCCTAAACCAAATTGAACCATAATTGCCACCAATTTGAGTCCAAACCTCACCCAAGTCAAACCAAACCTAAAATCCCCAATTTTACCCCATATTGACCACATGACAAACATCCATCAAATTGAATGCATAAACCCTATAATTTCCACCCAATTAATGTTGGGAACTCTTCCTAACATCTCCATAGACCATTTTGAACCTTCAATTGACCTTGGATCCAACCCTAGCCTAGCCTAAACCTAAGCTAACTCAACATACCCAAAATTGACCAAATACCCAATTTAAACCA